>CAJUYI010000494.1:95418-132348 GCA_910591695.1 Galerucella pusilla
TTTTGAAATACTTAATATTAGAAAATATCGTTATGAAAAGTATCAATACTAAAAATTACAATATTTTATAGATACGATATATGTCAGAAACAAATTTCCTGAACAAAATACACAGATTTAATAGTTTATTTCATATTGTACCCCCATCTCTAGTCGGGAATTATGAACCATAATACACTACAGTGTATTATGAACCATAATTCACGACAGTTGATATATGGGTACCATATACCTTTAGTTAGGAGGTAAAATATTGACTTATTATTAGGTGGTCGTGGACAAAAACTGTTTAAATAAATAAGAAAAACATTACAGTATTGTAATCTTATCAATACCGATGATCTTATAATTGCTTATTTCAAAAATATGATGAAAAAAACAAATTATTTCACAACACCCTTCAAATATAGAATCTACTTTTTAGAAAACTATTGGGCAACATGATTGATATTATATATGATTATCATCTACACAAATTTACCAAAAACAATACTAATTTTTTTTAAATAAGGTAGATAATATAAATAAGTGACGATTGAGTAATCCAAATATATCACAATTTTGTCATCACAGATTAACAGAATAAAATGAAAACAAAAATTTACTGAATTTATGCAACTTATAATGCAGTAGTGTAAATATGGAGTTGTGGATAATCTTAGGTTGTTGTTCTATGTTTTAGCTTGATCAGGACTATAAAGTAATTCATCTCCTATAGTTTATTTCTTAAAATTTCATAAATTATAAAAGATTTTGTACTTATATTTGGAAAACAAGCGAAGAATAGGTATAACATGTAAATTTTTATTTTTAGAAAACTATTACAGACAGTATAAAAGCTGAAGATCCTTCTTACCAAGGAGACGCTTACTATAGCCAAGCCATCATTTACACGCTTTTTTCAATATTCAATTGGTCTGCACCGTCAGTTATTAGTGTGATAGGACCCAAGTTTTCAATGTTTCTAGGCGGCACTTTATATGTGTAAGAAAAATTAAGATTGTCATCACGCAGCTTAAAAAAATATATTAATTTGTTTTATTTCAGAGCTTTTATATTACAATTTTTGGCTCCGAAAGTTTGGGGAATGTATTTGTGCAGCGCCCTTTTGGGTATTGGAGCTGCAATGATATGGACGGGTCAAGGGAATTATTTAACATTGAATTCTACGAAAAGATTAATTACAAGAAATTCCGGTATATTTTGGGCACTACTGCAACTAAGGTAATATTTTATAAATATTAATTCAGCTTCTGTAGTTGGAAAATAGTATAAATTTGGAAGAATAAATGGAGCTTAAAATAATTCGACTTCTTATACATGAATGTGAAAAAGGTGTTGCCTACCTACACGATCTAGATAGGGAGCATTTTTATATTTTCTATCTTGTAACCTTTATAATAAAATAAATAAATCTTTATTGTTCAGAGATGTACAGAATATTGTTTAAAAAATGGGCTATAATTTCCATCTTTTTGCATATATCTACTAATTCTCTTCCAGTATGTTTGTTGGAAATACGTTCGTCTTCTTTGCTTTTAAAGGAAAAAATGAAATTGACAAAAGTACAAGAACATTAGTTATATCGACATTATCTGCAGTTGGTATAGGAGGTCTAGTTCTCCTGTTTCTTCTTCCGAAAGCTTACAAAGAAGAAGAGGAAGACGTTGAAGTAATGAAACCGGAAGGACCTCTCGAGGCGTTCGTAGGAGCTGTCAAGTTGTTTTTCACAAGCAGGATGTGTTTACTTAGTTTGTCTTTCTTATATACAGGTAAATTATTTTTTAAAAACTACAAACTAAACTTAATTATTTTTTTATTTTATAGGTTTGGAACTGGGATTTTTCAGTGGCATTTACAGTTCCTGTTTGGGATTCACAAAGAATTTTAATAATCGTAAAGAGCTTGTTGGTATTTCTGGTATTCTGATGGGTGCTGGTGAAGTTATAGGTAAAACATTTTACACACATCATTTTATACAAGTTCATTTCGTACGTTGGGGTGTAATAGCTATTAAGCTATTTGTGTATCAAGAGACTTTGGCAATCGAGACAGAAAGTTGTCGAGACTACCAAAGGACTTTCTGCTCGAAATACACACAAGATTTATTCTACGATTGCACCAAAATAAAATTAATTGCCATTGTTTGTATTTAGTAGATTGCAGATTGCAGAGTCGTGTACCTATGTACGTAGGCAACACTTATTACATTACCTAATGTCAGATATTTTTTAGATTTCTCCATTTTTCAAAAATTATTACGGAAAATGCTGTTGGATGCTTTAACATATTAGAAAATCAACTAAAATATTTATTTATTCTGCAGTTTATATTAAAATAACTACTAGCTCTCTTTTATCTATAAATAAAATTAGGCGTGCGTCAAAGTTACTTTCTGCTTAAGAGCTCCAATAATTTCAAATAATTATAACAGCTCGCGGAAAACATCAACTTTGCATTTGCTTTTCAAGGCACAAAAGACGACTTTCGATAGTGTTCGTAGAAAAAATAATTTGTGTAAATGATTTCCAGTTTATCCTCCTCATACATCGTAGATAAAAATAATTGACAAATAAGATTTCTTTCTTTCTTTTAGGAGGTGGAGTGTTTGGGATATTTGGCCACAAAACTGTAAAATGGGGAAGAAATCCAGTAGTAGCAATGGGATTTATTCTTCACATCTTAGCTTTTGTACTAATATTCATTAATTTACCCAACGATTCGCCATTTGGTGAAACTCCTAAAAGTGCTATTATAACTAGCAACGCTGCTTTGGCAATTTTCTGCTCTTTTTTACTGGGATTGGGAGATTCCATTTTTAATACTCAAATTTTATCCCTATTGGGAACAGTATATGCAGAAAACAGTGCTCCAGCTTTTGCCATCTTCAAATTTAGCCAGGTAAGATTTCAATTTAATTAAATTTAAACTTGAAGGTAAGAAAATGTAGCAAGAATTTTACGTTAAAAGAAATTGATCATTTATATTTTTAATGTTTTCAGTCGATTGGTGCAGTAATAACCTTCGTTTCGGCACAAGCGTTACTTCTTCACTATCAGCTAGCGATTCTTCTAACGATGGCAGTGGTTGGTACCCTTTGCTTTATCGCAGTAGAATGGGACGTCAAAAGACGTGAAACTCTATTGTCTACCGAAGCAGGAAAAAGTAGTGAAGCGTTGACTGTTACACAATGATGATTTAAATGTTTTTTAGTGAATGTGATTGTATATTTTGTTTAAGTTACAATAAAACATAAAAATCTATGTAATTTTTCATTTCTATTTTCCCCAAAACTTGTGGAAAAAATTGTTAGGGCATATACAGTATGTCCGCTAAGTTGGAACCATATGATAAACTTTTTTATTATTAATTTTAGGAAAAAAAGTTATTCTTCATAAAAAGTTATGCATTATCTAAAACCTATATTACAAATATCAAATTTTTCAGTCGTATACGAGGTTTGTCAAAAAATATGAGTTTTACTCAAGAGTGAAGTAGGTACCTTTAAATTTGACAATATCGAAAAATGTTACTATAAAAAGTTGGATGTGTCGAAGCATTAGTATGAGAAAAAATTTTTTTGTTTCTAACATTAATATGATGTTAATTTTATAACTTGGTGTTTCAATGTATTTTATTATTTGCGAAATAAATGCACTTATTCCGCGTTTTAAATGCAAAATTATGTGCTCCGTAATCACAAGAGATAAATGTTCATTCAAAATACCGTAAAATGGGGTGACTTTGACTGATTTTGTAATTTGCCCCCATAAAAGACATGTTTAAAGTTTTGCTATACTTTTGTCTATACACGTATACTATGGGTAAGCAGTCCACTTTAATTAGAGCACATTGAAAATCATGAGTGAAAAACATTGAAAAAAGTGCATTTGATCAACTTCACCCCATTTGGGGTGAAGTTGACCAAATAAAACACAGTCTAGTTTATGTTGAAACTATATTTAAACAAAATATCGTTAAAACAAAACAGAGGAAAGGTAAAAACCATTATAATAATTTTAAAAATGCGATTTTCGCACCAAGTTATTGAAAAGTAAAGGTTTTTCAAGCAATATCAAACAATAGTTGCCCCCTACGACAAACTTTGGGGTCCCCTGATATTTTTTTTTTACATTACTAAGGGAAATAATATCTATGTCTTCCACATCTAGCCAAATAATCATGTCGTTTTTAGAGCGTTTAACAAATTCAACTGACGCTTCATCACTACTAGGTAATTGACAAAATTTGCCCAACAAAATTTTTTGTTGTTTTTTTGTTGGGTATTCTACTATTACCCATGACTCATTTTGGTTTTTTTGGTCATTAACATATTCTTCTACGGTTTCTTCAAAAATAGTCTGATGTCTTTCGTCGATTCCTTCTTCTTCCTCGGTTGGTCATTAACATATATTCTTCTACGGTTTCTTCAAAAATAGTCTGATGTCTTTCGTCGATTCCTTCTTCTTCCTCGGAGCTTGTTCCATCATTTCCATTACAAATTTTCCGCTTTACACTTAGGATCCCACTGGTAGTAGGTTGTTTATGATTGTCTTCGTTATCTATTTTCTCCGGAGTGTCCTCAAAAGTAACTAACACAAAAATATGCATTATGACTGTTTTTTTCTGTGTCTGGTCAAACTCACCCCAGCGTTCAAATTAACCCCATTTTACGGTAGAAACAGTAAAAAATAAAATACTCTGAAGTTTCAATTTAAATGAATGTAATTACATATTTAATCGTAGTTTTTTATTCTCTGATCAACTTTTTTTAGTAAGATTTTGTCAAATTTAAAGGTACTTTACTCTTGAGTGAAACTAATATTTTTCTGACAAACCTCGTATACGACTAAAGAATTCGATATTTGATGACTGTATTCTAGGTTTTAGATAATACAGAACTTTTTATGAAGAATAACTTTTCTTCCTAAAATTAATAATAAAAAAGTTTTCCATATGACTCCAAATAGGGGGACATATTGTATTATTGACCCCGGAATAATTTAAAAAATTACTAAACTGTAATTCCTCAGAATAAATAAACAAAGTCCTACATCTTTTTTGGTTCTATTTATTATCCATTCAAGGTTGAAAAAAAAACGTTATCTTTCATTTTCATTCCAGTGTTAATGTGGTCATGTAAACTCGTTTCCTTCTTTTGTATTGTAAGTAAAATATTTCTGTTCTATCCCACTTATTAATGAATATTATTTGTGCTTCATACAAACGTGGAAAGATTTATAATATTTTTACTTCTAAAATATCTAAACTCTGATATCCACTGATGAATAAAATTATTTCTTTGTGCAGTGACATAACCTAACATTTATAAAATTAAGATTACATAACCCACGTCCTGATAAATCTGTTGATAAACAACTTTTCTTTGCACAACACGGCTATTTTGATTGCGTTTGAGTTAATTTATCTCAAACATTTTCTTACTCTTAACTCTTAAATATTGGAATAAAATGCATCTATCCATTTTATTTTCAAAGATCAATTTATTTCATACATCTTTAGTTAGAAAAATTTTTTTCTAATGTCCATACTTTTTGCGATATGGGACGTTTAATGTAGAAATGACGATGCTCTAGGATGGTGGTGACGCCCAAATGTTTTTTCTGTCTCCAAAAGAAGGTCTGACGGGGGAAGCATGTCTTTATATTAGTCCTCCTCAACGAGAATTCGGTAGACATCTACGATTTTATAACCATGAGAATGAAGAGTTCATTGAGGCTTAACAGTCTTCTTTGTATTCCTCTGAAGAGGGTAACAAAGATGAACAGGAAACATCATTTTCGTCGTTTCCAAAACGCTTGAAAACTGGATGAAATTTTGAATTTTTATTTATAAAAATAAACTTACCGTACCTACTATCTATGAAATTTTAATAAGGATTAATTTATTTGTTTTTATTTCCGTCTATTTCTACTTTCAGAAATTTTTTTTTCAAAACATGTCGATTCAAATTAATCTGAACAATCCCGGTATGATTACTAAAGGAGCTACTTTAATGGGAACAGTTATATGCCGGTTTGACTTAGATGAAAATATTAGAGGTACCTACTATTTTTTTCATTTTAATTTCGCTTTCCATGTGATTTGATTTAAATCCAAATTTTTGTTTTTTCTTTTACAACTGTACCTACCACTTTTTAGGCATAAAATGTTCATTAACAGGTAAAGAATGTACAAGATGGACACAAAAAACAGGAAAAAAATCTACCACCTACAGAGGAAAACATAAATTTTTAATGCAAGATATAAACTTCATTGGAAAAGGTAAATAATTTGTCGGCTATAAAATTTAAATAGTATTTTGTAATGCAGCTGCTTCAATTTTAATTTATCGAACACAAGATTATTTTTATTTTCGGTTTTAGGTGTAATTAGTGACACGATATCGAATCCGATACTTCACTCATATCATTACTTTTGATTCGATACTAGTATTTCAAATAATCGATACTTTAATTCGATACTCTGTACTAATATGAGTAATTTACATTGAGAATCGAATCGATTCAATCAAGCAAACTAAACAAAAGAATTTGATTTTTGGAGCCATCACTAAAATTTAGCGCTTAGAAAAAATGAAAAGAAGTCTACTGCGAGTGTGGGAAATGTGGAAAAGGATGAACTTTCATTATATTTGGCAAATCCAGTAGCACTCCTTACCGTTAACCCTATGTCACAATGGGAAGACATGAAAAGTATTTTTCCAATATTATATGAACAGGCTCTGCAGTACCTGCACTCACCTGCAGCATCTGTTTCCTCAGAGCGTTTATTTACAAAGGCAGGAATGACAATATATAGGTCAAGAAACAAACTAAAGGGAAGAAGAGTTAATAAACTCTTGTTCCTTGGTGACTGTACTGAAGAAGAGTGGAATATTTAAAGATATTTAATATCCCTCCACTCTTCTTAATTAGTTGAATATATAATATTTTTCTTTTTAATAAAATCTTTTCAAATATTTTTGACATTTTTATTCACATTCCTTACAATTCTATAAAAGAGAGGGAGAGAAAGGGGCCATAAACTGAGATGAGGCCTTTATTTGAATTTCAGCATTCGATACTTACTTATATCGATACTTTATTTTCGATATTTTTACTCTTTAAATATTTTTGTTTCGATACCGTTATTATTAAGGTATCGATACTTTTTGTTTCGATATCGTGTCACTAGGTGTAATCTCACACGGAGTATATGAATACCCTTTCGTATTCCAATTTCCAGATACCCCTCTACCATCATCATACATACACCTTCTAGGCTCCGTACAATATTATATTAAAGCCAAAGTCGATAGACCAATGGCATTCGATTATAAAGAAAGCATAACGTTACATGTAGCGACACCTGTTGATTTAAATGATGAAGTTAATTTACAACAATTGGCAAGTATATCTATTATAAATAGAGATGGAATAATTATTGTCCAAATAGCTCGATTTATATAAAGATCTGGTAATTTTTTTTACTGGAAATATATATTTGCTTCAAGGCACACCGGTCACCGACAAAAAAGGAAGGAAGGAATGGGTCCAGCAAACCGCTATCTGTGTATTCGCCACGAAAATGTAGAGGTGGTAGTAACGTTTCGCTATGGTCGTTAAAAAATGTCCAGATCTATACGATACATATTATTTTTCATTCTAATCTGATAATTTTTTTTAACAGAGTAACTCGACTTACCAGTTTGAGAAATTTCCGATGATTTGCTGCTGTACATCTTCTGAGCCTGTAAATGTAGATTTAGTTCTAAATAAATCAGCTTTTATTCTAGGAGATTTAATACAAGGCAAAGTAAATATTGAAAACATGTCCGACTTACACATTTCTCAAATAAAAATATCTCTTATTTCGGTAAGTGTATATCTACTATTCTATTAGAAAATAGAATAGGTATAGAAAGTCCCACTCACACAGAACAATTATTAAGTCTGTTCGTAGAGCAGTCACAAACGGTTGGAAACTGGACGACTCATGCGCAGAGTCTTTTTGTGGACGATTTTTATTCACTGCGCATGAGTCGTCCAGTTTCCAACCGTTTGTGACTGCTCTACGAGCAGACCTATAAGTAACCTTATCTCTATTACAGCACATGAAATTCATGACAGAAAAACCAGCAAAAAGAGAGCGAGAAGAAGATAACATTATAATCGGTCGGAGAGAAGAAGGACTTGGTCCACACAGCGAAAAATTATTTAACTTTAATCTACAAATTCCACAAATGGCTATTAATAATTTCATAGGGTGCCATTTAATAACACACAGGTGGATTGTTAGAGTAAGTTAGATTTTTTCAAGGTTTTTTGTTAACAGAAATCCATCTATGGTTCGTAAAAACTATGTAACCGTAAATACCTATCATTGTATCATTTGACACCTAAATTTACACCCACAAACGCCCTCTATGTCTTGTAGTGCCATCTGTTGCATTTCTACGGATATTCTCAATGATGAAATGAAAATAAACAGTAGTCGGTAACTTGAGGTGGCTGTTGAATTTACTATACTTCAATTTATTGAATTAGCATCATAATTAAAAGAATCTTCCGAATTTCAGCAGACAGCACCACTGCTGCCAGTTTCCATACCCTGGTTTTAAGGTTAATATTAACTTGGCCCAGGTTTGATATTTTTGGTGGTGGCTTCTGCTCCGTCTGCCGTTTTTAAAGTAAAAATATACCAACTGTGAAGCAGATGCTTTACACTCTTTACAGGACTCTTTTTTTAAATTATAATGGGGCAATGTAGATTGTTGGCCTACCTAATCTTGTTTTGTATTGTAGGTGCACATTATCTTTCCATCTTTACACAGAAATATTAAATGCGATGCTGACATAAAATTGGGTCATGTTCCTGTTGGAGCCAACAGTGTAACGGACATACCTGTACTCGTAACAAGTAGGTTTATTTTTTAAAATAATTTATAATTTTAATGTATACATATTTCTATTAATTCAGCATCACAACCTCAAACTATGCCTTCAGCACCTTTATTAGAAGAGGATAGGATACCTTTGATTGATGAAGGTAAAGTACCTAAGTTTACTTTTTTATTTTACGCGATTTTAACTACTGTTTTTCCAGATCAACCATCAGCACCGCCTCCATCGTATGCTGACGTTACAAAAGATGCCTGAATATTTATTATAAAATCTTATTCAAATGAAATATTATGTATTTTTATCAATTTTATTTACGGTCTTATTGCTTACTAGTTATGCAACACTATTTACTTGGCGCCACTTTTTTTTGTAATAGGTATGTACTTCAACTATATGTAGAGCTGAAGATGTTTTTACAATTTTTGAATAAATTGTATTCAAATAAAAATGTTGTAGTTGAATATACAACTTCTAACAAGTAACTCGTCTTTTTCTGTTTTACCAGCTATCCAGTGAAGAGTTCTTCCTCTTTATTAAAGAGAAAAAGAAAATTTTAAAAGTTAAATCATCAATAAGTAGGTTATTCTTATAAATAATTATTCTCTTATTATAAATTGCAATTTGTGTCACTCAGTCCTCAGACAATTATTAGAAACGACCATATTTTTCTGATGAATACCAGAAACTTTTTTGAATTTGATTTCTGTTTTTTTTATAAGACCCAACTATAGGTACATATTTAACAATAGGGTAAATCTGATTTAAAATATCACATTTTCATTAAAATACATTTTCTATCTCTATTTCTATTGTCACGTAAAAGGTAAAAGTATTTTGAACTCAAATAAAAAGATAAATATTTGAAAACTTCTCAATATATATTTAAATGATTATTAATTATTACACATTCTTGTAAATCCATTTTTTATATAGAATGACGAAATATCACGAAAAAACTTGAATACGGATATCTAAAATAATAGGACATTGATCAAAGTATAGCTGTTTACAAACTGTATCCACTCAAGGTTAAAAAATACGCAATCTTTAGTTTCATTCCAGCATTGATGTGATCCTCTGTAAACTCGTTTAATTTTTTGTATTGCGTGAGTAACATATTTCTGTTTCACCTCATTTATTAATGAATAATCAGTGCTTCATATAAACGTAATTTTTTCTATAAGTTTCTAAATATAATCTAATCTGATACCTACTATTTCTTTGTATCACAACATAACCTAACATTTATAAAATTAAGATTAGGTATTACATTGGTTCTTTTTTAGTCGCTCAAAAAATTGTTTTTAATTTCACAAGTATGTAAAAATCCTTTGGCTTCTTATTTTTCAGCTACCTGGATAATATAATATTATATTTTAGGAATAGAATACGTATACAAGATAAATTTTTGCCGAATTAGCAAAATCTGGTCCATCATTTTCTAAAACTATTTGAAAGTATTTTCTGTAATATTAGAAACTCAATTTTAATAATAAGTTTAGAGTATAGAATATATTATTATTATTATTATTATTAATACAAAAATTTCTAATCTATTACGTCCCATTAACAAGTTTTTGGATGAGTTGCGTTTTTTAATTCCCCGATCTATCATTGATTGTAAGTCTGTTTCATCGTTTTCATTTGGAAGAAAAAGGATAGACTGTGTTATCGCTGATGAAATGGTGAATTTAAAAACGTATCTACATGCAATACGGGAATTCGTACGAAAGTAAATTGCTCCAGTTTTTTATGAATAGTGAGAGAATTATTTTTTTGAATGAAAAAGCTGTTTATTTTCAAATTAAACGATAATTTTTAATAAATATCGTAGATTTATTTTAAAAGAGAGAAAGAGAAGTTTTTCAAGTTTTGATTAATAAATTGATAATTAATGGTGGCTTTTGGTATTTTTTTGAACGAATACTCATAAAATTACTATGGGATATTTTTTTGTAAAAATTTCCTTCTTGCATATGCGTACTATGAAACTTTCACAAGGATAATTCATGTGTGTTTTTATTGATGCCTATTTTTTATTTTTTAGTAACATTTGTTTAAAACATGTCGATTGAAATTAATTTGAACAATCCCGGTATGATTACAAAAGGAGCTACCTTAATGGGAACAGTTATATGTCGGTTTGAATCGGATGAAAACATTAGAGGTAAAATTTTTCAATGTCAAATCCATATTTTTCCTTCCTTTTTTACAACTGTACCAATTTTTAGGAATACAATGTTCATTAAGAGGTAAAGAATGTACAAGATGGACCCAAGGATCAGGAAAAAACTCTACTACCTACATAGGGAAACATAAATTTTTAATGCAAGATATAAACTTCGTTGGAAATGGTAAATAATTTGTCTGCTATAAAAATTTAAATAGTATTTTGTTATGCAGCTGCTTCAATTTTAATTTATCGAACATAAGATTATTTTTATTTCCGATTTTAGGTAAAATCTCACGCGGAGTTTATGAATATCCTTTCGTATTCCAATTTCCAGATACCCCTCTACCATCATCATACATACACCTCCTAGGCTCCGTACAATATTATATTAAAGCAAAAGTAGATAGACCAATGGCGTTCGATTATGAAGAAAGCATAACGCTACATGTAGCGACTCCTGTTGATTTAAATAATGAAGTTAATTTAGAACAGCTGGCAAGTATATCAAAAAGTAACATAATAGAGATGGAATAGTCCAAATAGCTCGATTGATACAGAGATCTGGTCATTTTTTACTGGAAATAATATATTTACTTCAAAGCACACCAACAAAAAGGGAAGGAACGGGTCCAACAAACCGCCATGTGTTAAAAAAACGGCCAGATCTGTACTATACACTTTATTTTTATTTTTAATTCTAATTTATTAAATTTTTAACAGAGAAACTCGACTTACCAGTTTGAGAAATTTCCTACGATTTGCTGTTGTACGTCTGAGCCTGTAAATGTAGATTTAGTACTAAATAAATCAGCATTTATTCTTGGAGATTTAATAGAAGGCAAAGTAAATATAGAAAACATGTCCGACTTACGTATTTCTCAAATAAAAATATCTCTTATTTCGGTAAGTGCATACGTACAATTTTAAATCTACTAAACATGACTATGAACCATTCAACACTCTTACCAAAGAATGTTCCTCTCATACAGAACAATCATAACCCATCACCTGTACTGTAAGTTATCTCTATTACAGCACATGAAATTCATGACAGAAAAACCAGCAAAAAGAGAGCGGGAAGAAGATAACATTATAGTCGGAAGAAGAGATGAAGGACTTGGTTCACACAGCGAAAAATTATATAACTTTAATCTACAAATTCCACAAATGGCTATTAATAATTTTATAGGATGTCATTTAATAACACACAGGTGGATTCTTAGAGTAAGTTTTTAGTTAACAGAAATCCATCTAGTATCGTGAAATCTATACAACCCTAACTAAATTTACACTTACAAACGCCCTCTATGTTTTGTGGCGCCAACTATTGACCTGTTCTCATATAGGTCAGCCTGAACCTATAGTACTTCACAGATTTCTTGAGCTTCCGGAGAATTCCAACAGGTAGCGCTATTGCTGCCACTTTCCATACCCTGATTTGACATATATTTGGATGCGGTGGTGGCTTCTGCTCCGTCTGCAGTTTTTATAACGAATTGGATGCATGTCGTTATACAATGATAATTTACAGTGGATTGTTGACATACCTATCAATAATCTTGTTTTGTATTGTAGGTGCATATTATCTTCGCTTCGTTACATAGAAATATTAAATGCGATGCTGACGTAAAAGTGGGACATGTTCCTGTAGGAGCCAACAGTGTAACGGACATACCTGGACTCGTGACAGGTAAGTTCGCTGATTTCTTAAAATATCTAATGTAATATTATAATTTTACTGTATAGATATTACTACTAATCCAGCATCACAATCCGCAAGTAGGCAGCCTGGAGCTATGCCTTCAGCACCTTTACCTGAAGAGGATAGGATACCTTTAATTGACGAAGGTGGGCTAATTTTTTTTCAAAATTTTGAACGATTTTAACTACTGTTTATATTTCCAGACCACCCATCAGCACCGCCCCCATCGTATGCTGACGTTACAAAAGATGCGTGAATATATTTATTTAGAAACTAGCAAATCTTACTTATGTGAAATAATATATACCTATGCTATTTTATCGTATTATTTCTTATATTCTTCTTGCATCACTATTTATTTCATTATTTCTATATGGAATTATGGTGAAGGAAGTGGCCTTACATTTGTTTTTTTGTATTGTAGCACTTGATTTTTGAATAAATTTTTTTTAAATAAAAACCCTATTATTGATTAGTGCAGCTTGTAACAAGTAATGCGTATTTTTCTGTTTACCATCTGCAGCTACCAGATTTTTGACTAGGCAACATCATATACATACTAATCCTTATTAAAAATTATAGCGTATGCTAGGCAACACTATATACATACTAGTAAACTTGTTAAAAATTATAGCCTATGCTAGGCAAAACTAGATACATATAAGTTCATTTACGATAAGTTTGCAATAACAAAACATGACAGATCTTTTACATTGTTGCCACGTTGTAATTTTTTTCAGATGTTGGCATAAAATTATGTTGATAAGTTGTTTATTGTATATGAAAAATTCATGATAAAATACATACATTTCAAGATTTCCAAGTTTGAAACCATAAGTTTCACTCAAAAATGTTATCTTTATGCACATATCGTTATTGCAATATTAAATAATAATGTACTTATTAAAAACTTACATCTCTTAAAGAAGTAATAGGAATTAGCGGTCTACCGTTATCTGGTTCTCTTTCAAAATATGATATTAGGGATGCTACCATCTCCTTGCAATCACTTGATAAAGACTGATAGCATTTAGCATTGCGATGCAGTGTTCGATACTCTCTTTTGAATAAGTTATGAAAATAACAGATTTTATTGTACCTAGTAAATAACAAACTATAAAATGCGAATGAAAACGACAAACCAACATAAGATATTCTGATAAAATTGTCGGATTTTGACAACATAAGTCTGGCAACCCCGGACACGGCAGCCAACTTTTGGACTGTAACTTCCCCCTTCATATGATTAATTATTCCATTTACACTTTGGATATTTAGATTTTGTTCAGTGGCTGCAATTGTTACTACAAATTTCAAAATTAATGCAAACTTATCGTAAATGAACTATACTAGTATACTTAATAAAAATTATGGCGAAGGTGCCGGTTCTGATTGGTTTTCATAGGCACTGAATGAGTATCTTTATATTAGATCAAAATTAGTGATGACCTTTGATGACATTGGCGGAATTATTTCAATACAAAAAAAATAAAGCTTACAGTCTACGTTACTAAAGACTTTAGTCGACTTATTTATGTACTTTCCAGCTCTACATTCTTGCATAGCCACACCATTATTGTTTCCAAGTTATACAAAAAAACTTATTTAAATTATTTATTCAATGATAAAATAATACAAGGTGAAACATTTGCCGGTGATTGCGTTTTCCCTTTATGTTCCGATAAGGTAAATATTGATTCAAATGTTATCACGGTTCTATGGGATGGGTATTTCCGTGCAATTGAAATGATTCACGATTCGTTAGACCTACTGTCTCCATAAAAAGGGTTATAATGAATCCAAAAATTCCATTTATGTTGGTTAATTTTTTAATGGAAACCATCAAATCATTATTTTCAATAAATCCCAGTCTATTTATACAATAAATCGAGATCAAAGTCATTAAACTTCTATGAATTTTTGTTTTAAGACTCCACATTATATGTATATACAAGAGGAAGACAATATGTTTTGTCAAGGGGTGAGTAGGTATATAAGTATAATTTTACGAGGCTTTTACCATCGCTTTTAAGCTGGCTTAATACATTGCAAACATTAAAAGTGATGTAGAAGCAGCAAAAAAACGTTAAAAATTAATGAACAGCCCTTTTACTTGTTTTTTACATTGAACTTCGCGTTAAATGTTCAAATTTCTTGTATATTAATGGTCTCTTTTCATCGAGATTTCATATGTATGTCGCTGTATCACTATGGAAATGAAAGAATAAAAGTGCGGGAATTTTATTTGACTTTTGCTAGATTTAACAGGTACGGATTTGAAAATTTCTTGCTTAAATATACTCTATATATAAGCACTATTATTAATTTTTTCGCATTATTTATGGGAAAACAAATCATAGGAACACCAAACTCTACGATTTTTGAAGATTTTCACTACCTGTCACTTGATGACTTTGACGTTTCTCGTGAATATTTTAATTAAACTTCAGTGTATGTCAAAGTTTTTCTATATTTTCCTATTTTTTGGCTTAAAACAAAACAGTTGTGACACAATTTACTATGAAGGAATTTAACAGTTCTTTTGCTGTTAATAACGTAAATATTCAAACACATGTAAGTATCAATAACTACATTAGATTTCTATGATGTCTACTGTTAGTTACATCTTTTTTGTTGCCCTCGAACACGCATTATTTAAGTTCTCACACCGCTGGGTGTGAATACTTTTCACGTCTTGAGTGCGACGCCATTGCGTTGAATTTCATTTTTCCTTCATCAATCAATTTTAGATTTTGATCCTTCTTATTCCAATACGTTTTTCAATATTTCATGAAAGCATCAAAATATTCCCAGACGAAAATTAAAAACTTCTCAGAAACCTTTCAGCACTTATTCAAAATTACATTTCTAAATGACACATTTATTTAATTTTTTTTCTTTTCTCATACCTACCAATATTTCTCTAAATGCCTCAACCTTCTTACATTTTTCAATAAATTGGACAAATTTCAGTTGCATTGAATGTTTTTACTGGGCAAATACCCTACTTTGAATGTCTTTCCATGTTATACTCGAAAAACATTTCGTGCGCCCCTCGTATTTACATAAAACATCGCCGCTCAAACAAATATTTCTAGTTTCGCTTTCAAAATTTATTGAACGTAGTATGGGTTTTATGGCATGTTTAATTTAGACAATAAAATAGAACTGTTTAATTTAATGATGAAATTAATTTGTCAAATGGAGATGCAAAAAAGTATTTGCATTTAATCAGACAATCGTAGATAGCGATTCCAATAATCGCCTTACCGACCATTATGTCATCTTCGAGGAAGGTTCGATAGAGCCCCGGATCAACTTGAAAAAATTATTGCAGAATTATCAAATATCTGACATCAGTTGTACGAGCGTAGAATAAAATAATATATAGGTGCAATATTTCATTGGCCATGATCCATGATAGGAACGAAGCGCATTTTCTTTGCGCATACGATCGAAATGCTTTCATAGCGGTTGTAGCGCTGCGTGAGGAAAATACGAAGCTTGTAGAAGCGAACATCCGAACCGATCCGTGTGCTCAGCTTAGAGGCGGGAGAAGTTGATTGGTTATTTGTCAACGTTATTTTTATGAATTTTGGAACTGCTCAACTTATATTTTTTATGCTACATTTTCCAATTCAATACAACTTTCCTCGAATATCAGGATGTTATCGACATTGATCTTTGAGATTTACCACTTATTACCTACCACCAATAATTAAATATACTCTTCAATTCATTTAATAATAACAAAATATCTTCAATCATTTATAAATAACCACAGACTAATCTAATCCTGTATTATATGTAGCTATTGGCACCTGTAGTGGGTTATTCTTCGTAATTTTTTTCGTTTTAATTTTGTTATTTAGGTATTTAAAAAACTAAGATGTTAATGAAAATAATACGATCGTAATCCTGTTTTTGTTGGTGGTCATTTAATTGAAGCATTTAAAATTAATTTCTTTAAATTAATATCACATGTTTTTTTTAATAATTCTAATATTCAATTTAAAACGGAACATATTTGTGTTGCGAAGTGTTTGTGCGCCGATAGCAGTTCCCCACCTCTACTTCCTACCCATGGCAAAGGAAGACGAATGTCCATAGACCACTAGATCAGTCGTGGTGCCGCGAGGCTCTGGATTTAGTGTAGAGAGTAATATTTTGCTCCGCTTATAGTTAAATACCCTAAGAACTAAGTTTAAATACCCGTTGTAATTGCAAAAACTACGTAAAATAACGTCGAAAATAAACTCTATTTATGCCTAAATAACTGTACACGGCCCTTCTTATGCATTTAGCCGAACATTTTATATAAAATTGTGTGTATTTGTTATGTTATTCAGTGAAACATAAACTCTGGTGTCAATTGCTGCAGTATTTAACTGTTACTGCTGTATTATTGTTAAAAGTGGTAAACGTATTAGGTTATAGAATGCCGACAACGTGATACAACTATCAGGGATTCTATTGTCACTTAATTATATGTGGTTTTTAGTGTATCTGTGATTCTTAGTGAAACGTGCAACATCATGGATATATTGCCGAGCGTTGACATCTTCAGGGAGCTGCAGGACATTCATGACACTGGATATTTCTCAGCCCGACCTTCTTTGGACGATCATTGGCAACAGGTAAATAAAAAATTAATTAGCACCCCGGCATCATTACGTTTTAACATCCACAAATCTGTTTTGCATCGTATGTCAACTGTAAACAAAAAAGTGCATACGGTGCAGAGGTTAGAATAATATTAGAGTTACATGCTGTCAAGTAACTCTTCCTGTTGTTTTTTCAGTACCTAGCTACTGTTTTTTATGAAAAGTTTACATAATATATTGAGTTGATATGACAACATTTTTTTGTTAAAATTAAAAGAATTGTTTGTGGTGAGTCATAAGTGTGTGACATGTCGTTTATTGAATTTATATTTGATGACTTATCGGGAATATAGGTATGTAAATATATGAAAATAATTAGAAATCATTAAAAATTACGTGACTTGATACCTATTGAGTTTTCAGGATATAAAATTATGATAACCTCGTATTTCTTTGATTAAGTAGGTTGTATTGCATATTAATTCCGTTTTTATTACGGTTTCATGCGGTTTTATATACTTTTTATTGATTTCATTTTGATTACGATTCCTCGTTTTCCTAACCTTAAAATTTCTGTTTCTATCCCCTTGTTTTTGCATGGCGCCTATCGCCGACTGTCTGGGTCGTTGGCAGTAAATTGTTACAATGGTGAATATACTCTTTAAGCAATTCTTTAGTACCATATAAGTAATATAAACTTTGGAATAACAGATGGTTATTTATAGTCAGATAAAAAGTTGCGTATTTCAACGTATGTAAAGCTAGCATGACCAAGTGAGCAGAATCAGTCGCACTTTCGCTATAAATTTAGTGCTTATTTAGTGTAAATTGAGTGCCTTATTCATAAATTAGGTGCTCTACGGAATATACAAAGAATACAAACATTGCTAGCTTTACATAAAGCTAGCAGAGTAATCCGTCAAAATCGAAAATAAGCATTATAAAGCAAAAATTCCAAATGCATACCATTAAGTGCTCAATAAGTGCTGTCGATATCAGCGATAATAAATACTAAAAAATTATTTTTTATTGTTTATCAAGTGTTCAATGCTAGCCTAACAATCCTAGCAGTGTATAGAGTTGAGTACTAACTCTTGCACTTGCGCAGTGCAATTAAGTGCTCAATGAGTGCTCTCTATATCGACCAAGATGATTATGAAAAAAAAATTTTTTTAATCAGGTGTTCAATGCTAGCCTAACAATCCTAGCAGTGTAGAGTTGAGAACTAACTCTTGCACTTGCTTGAATTCATTTATAACAGTGCAGTGCAATTAAGTGCTCAATTAAGTGTTTTCTAATGTTATATTTATTGTTTGTAACAATAGAATATAATGTCTCTGGTAGTAATTTGTTTTCTAATTCACCGGCTATCGTATCCCAAATTTCATGTTTTTTGCTTATAATTTTGTCGTTGTCAACAATTAAAGTTCTAGAATATTTTTTTAAAACTTCCGTTAGTTTTTTTTTCGGCACTGATGCCTTTCGCCCAGGCTTTGAGTTCATTATCAATACCAGATACTTATCTAAAAGAAAATAAATTTTGCCAACGTGATCTACAATATAATAATCAACAACCACGTCGATAAAAAAATAACTACTTTAGTTTGGTTAACTTATTGCAGCTCGGATGATAATGAAGAATTCTAAATCTTAGTTGGTACACGAAAACTTGTATGTAGTTGGCACTTTTTACAATGGTAACTGTCTACACCACTACACCACTGCCTAGATTCATCATGCTCTACCGACATCCCTTCCACATCGGATCTATTCGACCGGCATTCGATTTTACGACCTTAGAACAATGAGGGTAGCAAGCCACCACGATACCCACTTCATATGCACATACCACAGTATACCAAAACAACTGTGCACATACCATACTTCATACTATGTACTTCATATATTATATTATAACTATATATCTATATACATATTATATTAGTCAATAAAACGATAAAAAATCATAACAAAATTATTACAGTCCACAAAATCCAAAACAGTAACAATACAAATACAATAACAAGAACTAATGAAGCCATTCGGCAGCCGAAATCAAAGTAGATTTCTCACTTTGTATATTAGACTGAGGAAAAAAATAATGTTATATGACTTTATCTGAATAATTTCAAACTCGGATCTCAGCATAATTCTTTGATTTAAATTTTCAGAACATACCTTGACAAAAAATACCAACTTCGGTTCGACTACACATATACCTACTCCAATAATTTCACAGACGACGGTAGCTTAGAAATAGATAAAATTGGACTCAATCAAGTCTCAGAGGCTGTACTCAACTCCAAACACTGCTGGAGATGTTAAGCTAGCATTAAACACTTGATTGAAAAAAGGAAAAATTTTTTCAATATTTATCTTGGTCGACATAGAGAGCACTCATTGAGCACTTAATTGCACTGCGCTGTTAAATGAATTCAAGCAAGTGGAAGAGTTAGTACTCAACTCTATACACTGCTAGGATTGTTAGGCTAGCATTGAACACTTGATAAACAATAAAAAATAATTTTTTAGTATTTATTATCGCTGATATCGACAGCACTTATTGAGCACTTAATGGTATGCATTTGGAATTTTTGCTTTATAATGCTTATTTTCGATTTTGACGGATTACACTGCTAGCTTTATGTAAAGCTAGCAATGTTTGTATTTTTTGTATATACCGTAGAGCACTTAATTTATGAATACGGCACTAAATTTACACTAAATAAGCACTAAATTTATAGAGAAAGTGCGACTGATTCTGCTCACTTGGTCATGCTAGCTTTACATACGTCGTATTTCAAGAACCGTAATCGTATATAGACAGAGAAAAAGAGAGAGAGCGCTTATCCTATATTTTGAGGTCAGTTTTACTTTCAGCTCTTTAAAAAAATGTTGGGTATATATACAGGTTGTTTTATATGCGATGTGAAATATTATTTTCGTTTTTATTTATCTCGACACTCCTCGAAAGCAGTACCTATCTAAAAAATTGGATATATCTATTAAAATTGCATTAAAGCTCGGAAAATCAAATGTATGTATGTTTTTTTTTTGGCTTTGAGGAAGAAAATTAAATAGATAATTTAACTACTTGAAATCTGCATTTTTAATACTTTCTTTTTGTATCTCTGCATGTCCAAAACATTTTTGTTTAATGACGAAAATTATCTAAATTTGAAGTAGGTATTTAGCTTTCTTTCTAGAAATACTTTAAAATTCATAAGATAGTAAAACACTTGAGTAGATAGTGTACCTAGTCATTCATTAACAAACTTGGTATTTCATAATATCAACAAGGTATAGTTAATTCAAAGATTTTTCGTACTTATTCATTAGATGTCGGATTTAAATGAATTTTGAAGAATATTGTAAATAAATTCATTCACAGTTTAAAAAATTTTAGAAATTTGTTGAAACTTTATTTAAGTAATTTAATATTCAAAACAAACATTCAGTATCAACGGCTACTAAAGCCTCGTCCATCTAAACAGTTAAAAAATAATAATAATAAAATTTTAAATTTCACAAAAAATGTAGATTCTATACGCACCAAAGAAATTTTTTAAAACTGTATTTGAGTACTCTATTATTGAAGATAAACATTCAGTATTAATGGCTGCTAAAGCCTCTGCCATCTACACTGTTAAAAAATAATAATAAAATGTTAAATTTCACAAAATATGTTGTATAACTATACACATCATAGAAATTTGTTGAAACTTTATTTGAGTAATTCAATATTCAAAACAAACATTCAGTACCAACGGCTGCTAAAGCCTCGTCCATCTACACTGTTGAAAAATAATAAAATTTTAAATTTCACAAAAAATGTAGATTTTATACACATCATAGAAATTTGTTGAAACTTTATTTGAGTAATTTAATATTCAAAACAAACATTCAGTATCACGGCTGCTAAAGCTTCCGCCATCTACACTGTTAAAAAAATTATAAAATGTTAAATTTCACAAAAAATCGAGCAAAAAATGTTGTAGATTCTATTCTCATCAAAGAAATTTGTTGAAACTTTATTTGATTACTGTATTATTGAGAACAAACATACAGTATCAACGGCTGCTAAAGCCTCATCCATCTACATTCTACACTGTTGAAAAATAAATTTCACAAAAAATGTAGATTCTATTTTTCTTCTTCAACGTTTGATTTCCATTTTATTCTTCTTCCTGTTTCCATTGATACCACGATAACATCACTTCCAATTCTTACAAATTTTAAAATTCAAAAACTTTCCATCCGACGTCGTTTATGTTCAACGCTAATGGTCGGAGTTCGGAATTTTTTTCCCCACAAAACGGTATTTATTCAAGTACATAAGAAGCTCGATCTTTCATCGATACCATCAAGTCCTCTCATAGGGTAGGCTAAAAGGGCAAGGCGCAAGGTCGCCACGGATGACGGAGTCGAGCGGGTCTTTTTATTGAACATCATTTAATAATTTTTTTTTCTTCTTCATTCCACAAGCCAAGCCGTTCTACTCCAATGGATCGGATAGAAAACTTGCTAAATCTAATTAATTTATTGTCAATTATTCAGATTGTGTTGGTGTTTAATCATATATTATTACTATTATGTCGAAATATTTTGATAATAAATAGTATATTATACACCAAGGTGGTGAAGACTATTATTATTGACCGAGCACCAAGATTATTTCGCGTTGGGCTTTGCCTTGAGCGGAATAAGGTGCGAGGTTCATGAATGTTTTCACAACCATGGTGTATATACAAGTTTTTCCACTATTAGCCAAATTTAAGACAAAAATTAAAAAAACAAACAAGTACACTGTCAGTTTTCGATATTATGAATGTACTCGTTATGTCATTAGTCATTTTTGATTGAGCGCGAATTTAAAACTAATGTCATATTTATTCAAATCATTTTAACTTGACAGGTAATTTCAAGCAGCAAATATGTTAAAGACAATCTCCTGGGTATACAAAGACAATCTCCTGGGTATACAAAATTATGTTGTACAAGTTTTTGTACTCAATTAATTGAGTAAAATACCATTAGTTTAAGGCAGTCCGAAAGTAACTGGTTAACCGTCCCGAAAGTAACCAAAAAATAGTGGTTGCTGAAAATCTGGTTATTTCTGGAACACGGTTTCCTGAAATATGGTTAATGAACTGTCAAACTAGTAACCAGCCCTAGGTGCCCGGTTTCTTCTGGTTTCGACTGTCATCGCTGTCCACGCGACATGCATTATTATTGTTTATTATTTTTGTTAGCTGATTATTTCACCATCGAAGATAAAAAAAGGTAGAAAGTGTCGCGGGACACACGGTAGGAACTTTAGTTCCTTTTAAACAAAAATTATGTAATACATCTGACATCTGACGTTATTGATGAACAATTTGCATATTCCTCGGTGGTCGAGTAGTAAGCAAACCAGACTCTCACGCGGTAGACCCGGGTTCGATTCCCCGTGAAGAAGTTTTTTTTATTGTTAATTTTATTTTTAAATAATTATTCTGCTTGATATTAATAACGACAACAGGTAGACGTTTGAAATATTTAGCAGAATATTCATTATTATCGATAATGGTACGGTACCCTTCATGAGTGAGTCCGACTGGCAACATCTACTTATAACAGCATCTTATATTTAAAAAGGGAACCCGTAGCATTATACAAATTGGACATTCAAGAACTGAACGTTTACCACTCGGCTTACCACAAAAAAATTAGTGGAAACATAAAATTGAATTGTTAAATTTTCAATTTGAAGTTATATTACAGTTTATAGAAATTTTTATTTTCTAGATTTTTTCTTAGGTGGGTCGTAGAAAAAATATGCTGTTCTACTCGTGTAGATTGTCCATATCGCACTTGAACGGCGTCGTGCTCAAGCTTCGTCCTCGTGCGATATGGCCATCATATCCACACTAGTTGCACAAACTACTATTTTTATCAAAATATGCCCTTTTACATTTAAAAACAACCTGCCAAATGTCAAATCAATTTATCCATTCATTTTAAAGTTATCGAATTAAAACATTCAAGTTTTCAAAATTTCAACACCCTGTATTTCGAAAAGTAAATGTGCTAGACCTTAAACCTCATATCATTTTGTCCAATTTTACGAGAGAAATCTACATGCAAACGTTGTAATTACCCTTAACGTTCGAGATGCTTATACCATTTTTTGCGCGATCGTATTGAAATAAATTCCGAATAAAATTATTTAAATAAAATCGAATTTACACCGTCAAAGTATATTATCAGCGTCACATTTTACACGAAACAGTGGCTTGTCCTATCCTGCACGCTTCTGATCCAGTCAAAATTCACTTAAAAATAAATTAGTGTTTACACTGGATCAACTGGCAGGAGATTTCACGCGAAATTTCATTAACGACAAAAAAGGTATTTTTTTTTGAATAGCTGCTATTGAAAGGTTCTGTGCTACGTAAACGTTTTCAATTTTTTCTTTTTTTGGAAATAATTATTATTTGATGAGTCACTGTTTTAGAAAATCATTATGCTTTTCAGTAAAGGTGGAATAAGATTAATTTTTGGCTGTTACAATTCAGAATCTCGTTTAGTATTCAGTATTTGAACGTGGAAGTATTGTTAAGATACAAAAGGTTTTTTTGTACTGGTTTCAATCGATAAAATTTCAATTATTCCTTTGTATCGATGAAAAATGACATTATTAATCATTGATTATACTCCAGAACAGGTCCTTTATATCACATTTATCATAAAAAGGATCATTAGTAATAAGTAAAAAGAACGTTTTCAAAAAAATATTTTTACACTATATTTTTTCTACGACTAATTAGTACCAAAATTAATTATAGAAAATAAAAAGGTAGAACATGTCGCGGTACACACGGTAGGAACTTTAGTTCCTTTTAAGCAAAAATTATGTAATACATCTGACGTTATAGATAAACAATTTGCATATTCCACGGTGGTCGAGTAGTAAGCAAACCAGACTCTCACGCGGTAGAACCGGGTTCGATTCCCCGTGAAGAAGTTTTTTTTATTGTTAATTTTATTTTTAAATAATTATTCTGCTTGATATTAATTACGACAACAGGTAGACGTTTGAGATATTTAGCAGAATGTTCATTATTATAGATAATGGTACGGTACCCTTCATGAGGGAGTCCGACTGGCAACATCTACTTATAACAGCATCGTATATTTAAAAAGGGAAACCGTAGTATTATACAAATTGGACATTCAAGAACTGTACTTTTACCACAAAAAAATTAGTGGAAACATAAAATTGAATTGTAAAATTTTCAATTTGAAGTTATATTACAGTTTATCAAAATTTTTATTTTCTAGATTTTTTCTTAAGTGGGTCGTAGAAAAAATATGCTGTTCTACTCGTGTGGATTGTCCATATCGCAGTTGAACGATTGAGCACTCCGTCTCGGCATCGTGCTCCAACTTCGTCCTCGTGCGATATGGCCATCATATCCACACTAGTTGCACAAACTACTATTTCTATCAAAATATGTCCTTTTACATTTAAAAACAACCTGCCAAATGTCAAATCAATTTATCCATTCATTTTAAAGTTATCGAATTAAAACATTCAAGTTTTCAAAATTTCAACACCCTGTATTTTGAAAAGTAAATGTGCTAGACCCCTTAATCCTCATATCATTTTGTCCAATTTTACGAGAGGAATCTACATGCAGACGTTGTAATTACCCTTAACGTTCGAGATGCTTATACCATTTTTTGCGCGATCGTATTGAAATAAATTCCGAAATAATTTAAATTTCTTCGAAATGAACGAAATGACAAAAGTGACATTTATACTTCTCGATCAGTTTAAAATATATATTGCATTTTGGTGAAATTGTTTTTATGTAAGTAAATCATTTACCGACGTGTTAAACTTGGAAACCAGCAAACACAACCTACCGTCCTGACAACCGATGCTGTAAATAAACAAAAAAGATCGATCGCGCAAAAAAATTATGGAAATAATAGTAAAAATTTATCCGAACAAATTCAAGTAGATCACCAGCACTGCGAATACCAGCTTTGCATAGAATTTTAATATAGCATCGGTGGTTGAGTGGAAGAATGCTCGCCTTCCACGCGGGCGGCCCGGATTCGATTCCCGGCCGAAGCATATGAATCGCTGCTTCGTAAACGAGAGAGAGACTCAGAAGAGAGCACACGCACGCAAGCAAGGCACATAACGAAGCAACATAACGTAACGTAACGGTCAGATCTTTTGCGTCGCGACCCCCGGTCGCTCAAACCTAACCTGACGTAAAGAACTAAAGTTCCAATAAAATAATATAGTTCAAGAAAATTAATGGACAAATTACAATCTGCAATAAATAAAATCTATACACTGCTTTCAATTTAAGAATTATTGATATTTAACATTGTTGCCGACAAAAATTGGGAATAACATTTACAGATAAATACATTTGGCGTTCAATTATTCTTCTCTGTCTTTCAAGTGTTTATCTCATATTTTCCTTGTCGCACTTGTGTAAATCGCATGGCTCGAATAGACTTTTCGCAATTTATATATATTTTTCTCAGTATATGTAAATATTGGGGGAATAGAAAAACTGATGTTTATCGAGGAAGCTTCACTTATCGGCCATCCTAGTTGAAACAACTATTCGTTGACAACAAAATTGTTATGGAAAAATTTCATATATATTTTTGTGTCAACGTCTCGAAAAATAACATTTATGTGTATTTCCAGTTTCTCTCAAAACTACAATATAAAATTTTATTAGCAGCATTGATTATATTTATAGCAGTGATGACCTTAGTCAACTTACTTTGAAATCACGAACAGTGACTTCATCAATTGTAATAACTTGGTTACTTATTATTTAGTTTTTCCACTACTAACTGTGAAGTTGACAAATATTGCTTCTTCTAGCCAACTGAGAAGTTGAATTTCTCTATTAGTGGTTAATAATTTTCTATTATCAACTTAGGTCAATAATGGACACATTCAAATATTTTGAGAATTCAGGGATAGAAGTTCAACAAAAAATTGTGCAACATAATTTGGTATACCCAGTAGATTGTCTTTAACATATTTGCTGCTTTAAATTACCTATCAAGATAAAATTATATGAATAAAAATGTTCAACCAAAAATAACTGATGACATAACGAGTACGTTCATAATAATATTGAAAATTTATAGTGTACTTGTCAGTCAGACGACAGGGTAAACGCTTCTCGTGGTTTGTTTGTGAATTCTTTTTAATTTTTGTCTTAATTTTAGCTAGCAGTGGAAAAAATTGTATATACACCATGGTGATGAAGACATTTATAAACCTCGCACCTTATTCCTCTCGGTGCAAAGCCACTCGCGAAATAATCTTGGTTCTCGATCAATAGTCTTCACCACCTTGGTGGATAATATACTACACATAGATTCAAAAGTTTTGCATCACCTTCTTTGGATGCGAAGGAATTTTTTCGCGCTAACAATTTTTTGTTGGCTTGTTTATCAATGTTTTCCATTTCAATATGTTCCATATTTTTTGCAATATACAGATTTTTACAGTTTTTTTTTGTAAGATAACATTTTTAGTGCGATCATTTTAACATTCAAGGCATTTGATTTTTACGATTTTAAGTGCAAACATGAATCGTCAAGTCATAAGTGAGATTGACCGTGCAAGAATAGTGGCTTTAGTTGAAGAAGGTCATTCTCAAAGGTTCGTGGCAAACAGAGTTGGCGTTTAGCAAAGTGATGTGTCTCGTGTATGGAACCGGTATCTCCAGACCAATTCTCTTCGTGATAGACCTAGAAGCGGTAGAAGGCGTGTTACTAATCAGCGGCAGAACCGCTATATCCACTTAACTATCCGAAGAAACCCGACCATGGCAATACCAGCACTCCAAAGAGATATGAGACATGCGTTGGGAGTTCGAGTATCGATCTCGACATTACGAAGACGACTACTTGCGACAGGTTTGAGGTGTCGCCGACCAATAAGAGTGCCCAGACTACAACCTGAGCACAGAGTTCGCCGACTACAGTGGGCTCAAGAACACGCGGCCTTGCCTGAAGAATTTTCGAATTCGGTGTTTTTTTTCGACGAGACAAGGATTTGTTTGGTACAAGATAGCCATCGAATACGTGTGTGGCGGGATCCAACGAGAGCTGCTCAGCTTGCCCATCTTCGCCCCGTGCCGCTCTTCAGAGGAAAAAGTGCTATGTTCTGGGCTGGTATCATGTTAAATGATCGCACAGAATTAATTTATGTGGAGGGAACGATGAATGGTGATAGGTATCTCGGAGAGATTCTACATCCTCACGTGAGACTATATGGCGCGCAGCTGTTGGCAATCCCTTCGTTTTTATGGACGATAACGCCCGACCTCATCGGACCAGAGCTGTAAATGAGTATCTTGGAACTGTAGAGATCAATCGTGTGAACTGGCCTGCCCTATCTCCTTACATGAATCCCATAGAACATGCTTGGGACATGCTTGCCAGGGGAGTGGCAACACGCAGAAATCCACCCAGGAGTGTACAATGGCTTGTTCGTGCGGCCCAAGAAGAATGGCGAAATATTCCTCAACAGAATATCAATAATTTGGTAAACAGCATGGGCAGGCGACTTCAAGCTTGCATAAATTCTAGAGGCGGAAATTCTCTTTATTAAAAGTTCTCATGCAGGTTCTCACTTAACCTTTTCTTCAAAAAGAATCAATTTGTATTTAATTTATTTAATTTCTAAGAATACTTTTTATGTTTAAAGCAAGTTTATTATTGGATAATAAAAGTTTTTGACAAATATACACTTTTTTTTTATTGAAACTAATTATTTGATTAATAATTTATAATGAACACATTTTTTTTTCGGAGATTTAGGGTGATGCAAAACTTTTGAATCTATGTGTATTTTACACTACTAGAATCAATTGCGATTATTATACCCCAGGGTATTTAAAATTTTTAATACAGCTCTTATAGTATATTTACCGATTAAATTAAAATGTAGTACAAATATTTCTTTCTTTCTCTTATCCTTATGCCTTCTCAGGCGTCGGATTGGAGTTCTTCCTGAACCCATGTTTTCCATTCTTTTCTGTCCCTGGCTAATGTCTTCATCTCTCCTTATGTATTTCCTTTGTTCTTTCCAATTTCTTCAATCTGGTCTATCCATTTCCTCCTGTGTCTTCCTCTTTGTCTTTTTCTTGATATTCCCATTTCCATTACATTTCTCGCTATTCTATCTTGCTTCATTCTTACTAGGTGGCCAACAGTGGCGGATTTGCCATAAGGCCCAGTAGGCCCGGGCCTAGGGCGGCCAGATACGAAGGGCGGCAATCGTGCCAAAAAAACTCAGTGATGATAACAAGAAATAACTCAAATGCAAAGTATCTCAAAATATTTTAGAGGCTCGCGTACCGTACGTATGATTATAATCTTCCTAAATCACTATTTTTGTGTATTAAAGTATAAATACTTTCGTACATCGTGCTTAAATAATAGTTCGTACGTTTAGTTTAATATTAGTGATCTAGGAAGAATACCTATCCTATTGTTATTACAAAAACAACTCAGCGCTGTCGCGCGAACATTCTAGAAAGCTCTACACGACGCTCGAATGCGTGCGCGCGCCGCCCCGCAGGAAGGATCTAGAAACGGTGCAAGCGCGACGGAAATACGCGCGACGTGAGAGTGAGCAAGACAGCGCGCGGCATGCATACACGCGCGCGTTCTGGAAACTGCCCGACTATTCTAGTATAACGTTGCACCGGTATATATAAGCTACGGGTTTGGACGGTGGGACAGTTCAGTTTAGTGAGCGATTGAGTGCGATACTGCTTAAGTTGAATATGGACGGAAAGAAAAGGGTAAGGTTAAGTGGGGCAGAGTATCGCAAGAGAGCTAAAGAAAAAGATGATAAACAAAAAGATACGATTAAAAAAACACGGAAATTAGACGATTTCTTTGGAAAACTTGATGTTCCAAGTAGTAGTGGCGCTCCGTCAACTGATGATTCTGCAGTGTCTTCAAGTGAAAATACTTTGATCGATGTGGCAAGCATATCGAAAGAACAAGCCGAAGATGTCCCTCTAGTACCAGGAGTGGCAGGAGTAGGAGTGCAGCCCAATCCTACGGACCAGGAGCTCTACGAAATCAGCGACGATCCAGCTAAATGGACAATCGACGAGTTCACGCGTGATCACATTTGTAAGAACGGAGCCAATCAAAACATCCAAAATGATTTTCCTAAAAGTGAGCGCATTTACAAAGATAAAGCGCGACAGTTGTAGTTGTCGAGACATTTATTCGAACGTCAGCTTCTGAACGGTGAAAAAGTTCCGCGAAAGTGGCTAATTTATTCCAAAAGTACTGGATGTGTTTTTTGTGGTCCTTGTCTGCTTTTTAATAGCGGGGAGAGTCAGTTCGACAAAAAAGAAGGTTTCAATGACTGGAAAAATTCATATCATCGAGTGTCAACTCATGAGAATTCGCCTACTCACAAATTATCTGTTCTGCATATGAAAGAACGAAGCAACGTGCTAGGTCGCATTGACCGCGCATTAACAATGCAATTAGATGAAGAAATAAATTACTGGAGAAACATTCTGAAAAGAGTAGTTGCATGCGTAAAAGCGCTTGCGTCACGTGGTTTGCCTTTCAGAGGACACGAAGAAAAATTTGGATCAATCCACAATGGAAATTATTTGATGTCCTTAGAGCTTATCGCTGAGTTCGATCCGTTCTTAGCCAAACACATTACACGTTATGGAAATCCAGGCTCAGGATTTACGAGTTATCTTTCTTCAACAACATGCGAAGAATTCATTCGACTTATGGGAAACAAAGTTTTGGAAAAAATTGTTATGGAAATATTAACCGCAAAATATTTTTCTCTGATTATTGACTCGACACCGGATATATCTCACGTAGACCAGCTCACTTATGTTATCAGATATGTCCTGCCTAATGGGTCACCTGTAGAACGGTTCCTCAAGTTTATTCCAAACACAGGCCACAAATCACAACAAATGGCAGATGCTGTTACCTCAACTTTAACTGAATTGGGAATTGACATTTCAAACTGCCGCGGGCAATCATATGACAATGCAGCTAACATGTCAGGCATATACAACGGCCTGCAAGCTAAAATAAAGGAAATTTCACCCCTTGCCGACTATGTTCCCTGTTCAGCACACTCGCTAAATTTAGTAGGTGAATGTGCTGCTGAAAGCAGCCAAGAGGCTTGTTCGTTCTTTTTTCTACTCCAAGAGTTAGGTATACAATTTCTTTGCAGCGTCAACTCAGCGTTGGGAACTCCTTCAAACCCATTTCACCGTCAAAAGTCTATCAACGACTCGTTGGTCAGCTCGTGCAGACGCATGCAAAAGTTTACGCGAATCCTGGAATGAAATCCATAAAGCGCTAGTCACCATCGAAAATGACACACAACAGAAGAGAACCGTTATATGCGAAGCAAGAGGTATTCGTTTGAAACTGGAACGTTTTGAAACGGCTCTCATGGCTGTTTTTTGGGGATGTTTACTAGATCGCATTAACGCCACAAGTAAAAAACTTCAGAGTGTGGAAATTGACATTACTATTGTTATAGAACTGTACGAGGCTTTAATACATTTTGTTGGCGAAACAAGAGAGAATTTCGATGAATTCGAAAAAAAAGCGAATAAACTGTCCTTCGTACAGGAATATGAAAAAGATTTTCGACGCAATCGAAAGCGTAAGCTGCTTCCTGGCGAGACTAATACAGGTGAAGAGATGCAACAAAGTGGCCGTGAAAATTTTAGAATACATACTTTTTTGGTAGTAATTGATACATTGTCAGAAGAACTGAAAAGACGCCGGGATGCTTATAAATTACTCTACAATAAATTCCACTTTATTACCAACCTGAAGAATCTAAGCATCTCAGAAGTCGAAGATAAGGCCAAAGCATTGCAAATGATTTATTCTACTGACTTAGAAGACAATTTTACAGAAGAATGTCTTCATTTTCGTTCCCACTGCAGCATAAAAAATGAGGAGCAAAAGAGTGCAGTCAGTTTGTTGAAATGGTTACGAACCGAAGGTCTTCAAACCATTTATCCAAACGTGGATATTGGTCTTCGTATGTGTGTGTGTACACCCGCCAGTAACTGTACAGGAGAAAGATCGTTTTCTTGTTTGCGCAGAGTTAAAAACTATTTACGCACTACAATGACGGAGCAGATGCTAAACGATCTTGCTTTGCTTAACATAGAAGCTGATTTTTTAAGGAAATTGGATTGCGAAGATTTAATTAATAATTTTGCTGCGCTTAAGTGCAGACGACGAGTTTTGTAACACATTGTAAAACCTTTATTTTATTAAAAAGGAAACCTAAAACCATTTTAAATGTTTTATTCAAATTTCCAATCATCCCTGGCCTCGGAAAATATTATAAACTAGCTTTATAAGCTAGCTTTTAGTTAACAATTTTCTGAATCAAATAAAAGTGGCAATAAAGTAAATTCATGAATTATGTATCTAGTCTCTAATGATCGGTGCTGAGAAAAGGGCGGCACATGGCCTGGGGCCTAGAGCGGCTAGGACTGCAAATCCGCCACTGGTGGCCAAACCAGTTCAATTGTTTCTTTTTAATATTTGATATTATTGGGTCTTGATTAGTTATGCTTCTGATTTCTTCGTTCCTTACTTTGTCCGATTTCGTTTTTCCTGCTATTTTCCTTAAATATTTCATTTCCATTGCATTTATTTTTGTTTCATGCTTTTTCTGCAGTACCCAGTTCTCACTGGCATAAGTTATAGTTGGTACTGTAATACAGTTACAGTGGTACAAATATAAATTTTTATTATGGAAGTCTCTGTTTGGGGGGGGGGGAGCTGTATCATGTGTCATATCAAAGGAAAAGGAGCTCCAGTACCTATACACAACTAGTTGTTCTAACGAGCTCCACGGAAAATTTTGTTGCTTCAAGATGTGAACAACCCCTACTATTTTAAACCATCCCCGCTACTGCTATATGATCCTACGGCAGCTATTTTTCTTTATCTCGAGCCTAAAATTATTTCCCCACGGCATAATTTGTAAATTTGTCTCTTCAAGATGCCTTAATATGAAACATCCTGCCATGGCATATTTTGTTGCTATCGAATGGGATGAACACGGCCGCAAAAGTGAGATAATACTATTTTCGTAGACCGTTTACTAAGAACAAACAACTACTTCTAGGTCTTCGTGCCCCGACAGACATTAGTTTCAAAAAACTAATTAAGCAAATTACTGATTGTTTTAATCGTAAATATCTCCCAATTACATACAAAATCTATTCGAATATATAAAAATCATGTGATATAATCTTGCAATAATGAGATTAACGAATCTAGGCAACGTTTATATAACTGCATCGTTATGGTGTTATTTAAACACGACAAACCGCAAACCGGTTTTTTTATTTTTCATATTATTATTCTATACATTTCGATGAACGTCAGGTATGTTATGATCTCACCGGAGCGTGGCGTAGGCGAAGGGCCAACGAGGGGTTTAGATTTACACAATTATTACATGTGTTTGTTATTTTAATATTCCCACGCATAAAGAAACTATTTATGTTACGTAGGGTGGTTTTGTCGTGAAACAGTGCGTGACAGAAATTGATTTTTCTTGTCTAAAATTTAGAAGCATTTTCTTATCAGAATATTTAGTTTATCATGGATAAGGGTCGGTAGAGATTTGGCAGTATTGTCCAAATGAAAAGTTTGTATAAATTGTACAGTTCATACAGGACTGCACTGATATTAGGTTAGGTGAGTGGGTCTATAAGGCCCTATATCGGGCCCTCTACCGCGACTCGCAAGAGTCTATTGTGGCTCACACGTATTCAGATTCCACCAAACAAAATCAGCTTCTTAACAAGCCGATTAGTTTATTTGGTGAATGATATTTCAGGTCCCTGGGCGAGAGAGAGACTCTTCCAAACATCAGATACCTGATTCGAGTCGCGGCGGGGCAGGCACAAATAATATGCTCTGCTGTTTCATCATCTTCCAGGCAAAGACGGCAAGTCGGATCTTCCGACAGTCCAAGTTTTAGCATATGATGATTCAGATGACAGTGGCCTGTTAGACAACGTAGGTCATGCCTGCTATAGTCGAACATTTGTTTGGAGACATCCTTCATAAAAGCCTTTTAATGAACCAATCCTGGTAAATTATGCCAGAAGTCTAAAGCTCTTCTTGCTGTCCAGGTATTTAGTGTTTGTTTGGCAAAACATATTGCGATGCCAATTGTAGCTTCTGGTTCGATAAAAACACATGCAGCACCCTCCCTTGTAAGAGAGTCTGCCTTCTCGTTTCCTTCCATGCCAAAGTGGCCAGGGATCCAGACCAGCAATACTTAATTGAGTTATCCTATTGAGGAGAGTCTTTTTTGGCAGTCTAGAATCAATTTCGATGTTACACGGTGAGAGCTAAGTGTTTTCAAAGCCGCTTGGCTATCCGAGAAAATTTTTATTGTTCTATGTATGAGATTAGTGATGAGTGAGACCAAGACTAGCTTCAGGCTGCAAGACCAAGACCGAGCAGTGCAAGACTTATGCAAGACCAAGAGTCTTGCGGTCTTGCGTTTTTTAAACATTTCAACCGAAAAATAAAGATAAGCAGATCATTTTTAACCCTCCCCCTCCCCAACATATACTGACCACAACTGCTTGTTTTAACGAAGTATTTTTTTTATATACAGGGTGTTCCCGCTCAACTGGTCAAAATTTATAGGGTATATTAATAAAACCTAGAGAAGTAGTTTGAGATAGGACACCCATGTCCGGAAGTGTGCTGTTTCTAAAATACAGGGTTTTGAAATTTTACAACAAAAATCTGTACCAACAGGTGTAAAAAATATGTCAAAATGCATTAAAAACACAAAGTATTTGTCTTAAAAATGGTAATAAAATGTATTAAATTATTTATTAATATTGCAAGAGGAAAATGGGGTGTTTCAAAAACTAAACATTTCAGGTAAAGAATATTTGAAGCACAATTTTATGGTTTTTATTTTTTTACTCGAAAGCGTCAGTAAGAAAAAACTCAAAGGGCCTTTTTGTTGAGAATTTGATGGACATTTAGATAAAAAATATATTTTCTTTTTAAAACAGTGGCGTACCATATTTTTTCCAAAAAAATTTACATCTGTCCCTCAAGTCCGGCCCTGGACATATTAAATTAATTTCAATTGGCAACACAACTTATTATTTACATCCTAAACATTTTCAATAAAATCGGTAAAAGCGTTTTCAATTTAAAAGGAAAAATTTAATTTTTTTGTATAACTCTAACAACCCGTATTTTGGAAACAACACACTACCGGCCATAGGTGTCCTATCTCAAATTACTTCTCTAGGGTCCCTAAATACACCCTAAAAGTTTTGACCAGTTGAACGGGGACACCCTCTATTTATTTTTAAACCACCTCAAGTTTTTGTGCAATACTTATGAGTCACTGTGTATATCATAAAGAACCTAGGTTGCCGCTTTATATTATTGGAATATGCATCTTATTACAATAAAATTTAAAGGGCATATTATGTCCGTAATAACATTTAAAAATCTGTTTTCTTTTGTCCAATACTAATAAAAGCATTTTTTTGTAAAAATGGACTCCAGAAAAAAACTTCAAAAAAAGTGCAAGACTTGCAAGAGTCTTGGTGCAAGACCAAGACCAAGACTGGACCCTACAAGACCAAGACCGCTTATTTGACTGCAAGTCCAAGACCAAGACCTTGTATGCAAGAACAAGACCAAGACTAACCGGGTCTTGGTCTTGTTCTTGCATTTGCTCATCACTATATGAGATTGACTTGCTCCAATCTCTCCACACAGGAAATGTAGTATTTAGGCTCGCAATATTTTCGTTCAGCATGAATAATCATTTTCTATATCATGGTGCTAACGTTAAAACCTTGGGGGTTGGTTGCCACCTCATATGTGGGGGTGGACATTTTTTTATTACATTTTAACTAAGAAATCGATGAAAAAAGTAATTCTAAGGAAAAAATGTTCTCTACATTTTTTTTTGTAAAACTAATAATTTTCGAGTTATTGAAATCAAAAGTTTTTAAAAGATTTTTATTGCGGATAATTCGAAAAATATTCATTTTATCACAAAAATTGTGGAGAGTAAAATTGTAGGTTTTGAAAAGACAAACAGAATTCTTTGTTTATAATTTTTATACGACCAAAACGAATCGAGATACGGCATGTTGATGTTTAGCTTTTTTTTCGTCAAATACATGATTTGAAAGATTCAAAGTTAAATAACCGGGAAACTGCGTTTTTCGAAGAAAACTTATAGTATGTTTGTTAAGGTATATAATTAGACCTTTAAAAAAAAGTCTAGCATGAAAATAGACGGTTTATGATCAAAATAAGGTCGATACCTACTTTATCAGTGAGCGCAATCCTCTATCTACCTCCTTAATTAAAATTGATCTTCACTCTTATGTAATTCTCTTTATTACTATTAAATTGTAAAATATTTTGTCAAGTTTGAGTACAGCCCTGTATTACCCGATAAGCATCTGGTTGTAAATGGATTATTGCATTGCAATACTCTATATATACTTTTTAAAACAATATTTATAGTCAATGTTGTGTAACAGACATGTATTTACTCAACTAAAACGCAAAATAATAACCCGCTGTATATCACTAACCTGAAACTGATCCTTGGGGTACCTACTTATTGGTAGGTTTTTGAAAACTTTACCATTTGTTTTTTACACTAAAGACAAGCATTTTAAAGAAATAAAATTGTAGTTTAACTCAGACAACAATATAAATTGGATTGAAATAAATTTGACCTTCAATTCAATGGAATATAAGATTGGAAAAAAAGCGCTTTTATAAAAATTTCTCATCTACGGTACTGGGCTGTTGCACACATGATATTGCTCGTCGTAAATCGTTAACTTCGCATTTACCGTCCTTATCCTAAATTATAAGGTAAACACGCATTCCTTACAACAAACTTAAACCATAAAATTGTATAACAATTTGGAGAAAATATGCTTTAATATATTTTATGTCGGTAGGTCACAATATATGTATTTTTTTATTAAATATAAGCTAGTTTCCCTTCCCAATCCCAATCCCTTAAGAGATGGGATGGAATCAAAGGATACAGTGTTGCACCCTGGGCGACCCTGGTAAGCTGGCGCCGAAGAAATATTTGGCGATGACCAGGAAAAACCTACGTTTAACAGTAGGATTTCTGACTGTCCACTGTCAACTAAGGAAACACCTCCATTCTATGGGGCTAGTGGACACACCTCTATGCTGGATGTGTGAACAGGAAGATGAAACTGTCAGGCATGTCTTATGCGAGTGTCCGGAGTTATCGTCAATAAGAGAGTGTGTGTTCGGTGAGTCTTGGTCTACACCTGCCGATATAAAGGAGATGTCTCCTAGTGACCTGTCTACCTTCCTGGGAAGGACAGGATGGACGATGATCTAGGAGGACAACTCTTCGGGAGGATGTACAATGGGTCACATGTGGCCTAAGTGCTGTGAGCC
>CAJUYI010000495.1:39137-50112 GCA_910591695.1 Galerucella pusilla
AATTAGGGTTTATTACTCCTCGTACTTTTTGTACATACTATACTTCAATCCAAGGGCACTTCTAGTCTATAGTTCCTTCCACGGTCTAAGAAACTGACTTGACTTGACCTAGGCTTCAGATGCAATAAAACCGTAAAACTTTTCGAATCTACCGTGTAGTGTCACACTATACCTGATAAAAAAGAAAAGGTACAAAGTAAAGAAAGACCTCTTATCGAAATTCACATTTGAAAAGCAAACCTTTTTCCATTTTGTCATTTATTTTTGATTAGAAGCTATGGCAAAACACAATTACCCTCGTGACTTCAAATGTTTTTTTTATTGTTATATTCTGTGAATGTGGGGTGGTGAATTTCATTACTTATGGCAAGAGAATCCTTCGTTGAAAATATGATAGGGAGATTACGTTTTTCCGCATCACATCCTTTTGTGCTAATATTTTATTTGGATTCGAGGTAGTTTTAAACTTTCAACAGAATAAATGCGATATGAGCAGAAAATAATTGGAAAGTATTATATGAAATATGGTAACTAGTAGTATAATTATGTTGAATGTCAAAGTATTATTGTTTTGTTTCTAATTTAAATAATAATAACTGAACAAAGAAAAGAAGATTTCATATATTGTTAAAAAAAATTTAAATATCAAAAAAAACATTTCCAAATAAATATGCATTTCTGTGAGTGTGATGTAACGTCATTAAAATTTCTAAGATTGTACTAATATCTAAATAAATTCTTACCAATAAACAACAATTATTTTAATTTTAAACTATTCAAAATACATTTGTATTTGGAAAAATTTTGGAAACGTTTCCTTTGAAGGTATGTACCTAACTGTCAAATAAATTTATCAAAATATTTTAATGTCATATGAAATAGTATATTACGTAACGTGTGTGGTAAGAAGCATTTTACGCTCGAATGGAAAAGTTACGCACGATGCCGCATAGCGGTGCGTAAAACGATTTACAACACGAGTTACGTACTATACTTTACCTACGACCTACTTGTACTTGTATAATAAAATTAACAATAAAAAAAAACTTCTTTACGGTGAATCGAACCCGGGTCTACCGCGTGAGAGTCTGGTTTGCTTACTACTTGACCACCGAGCAATATGCAAATTGTTTATCTATAACGTCAGATATATTACAAAATTTTTGTTTAAAAGGAACTAAAGTTTCTACCGTGTGTCCCGCGACACGTTCTACCTTATTTCTTTTTAATAAATGATCTCATATTACTATTTTAATTCATTAGCTATTTTTCCAAGTTATACTAACTAAATTTCATATAAAACTTTTTCTAATATTCATCTTAAGATTTACATCCTTTCTCAAAATTTTGAAACCAAATTATTTAAATAAAATTTTTTATTTCTTTTATTCTTTCTGTTGTTGACCATCTTTATTGTATTTTGAAATTTAACATATTTTTATATTCAAATGTTTGAAAGTTTCTGAATCTTTCATATCAAACATCATCTCACTATATATTATTTCTAAATATCTAAAAATTAAATCAAAAAGTACCGGAGAAGTCTGTAAAGCTACAAACGGTACGACCTCTCCAAATCCGAAAAATTTGATAAGGCATAAATGCCTTGTTGCAGGAACACAAAATGCCCGAAAAGGCAAACAACCTCCTCAAAACCTTCAATACTATTTGATTTCTCCTTGGAAGTCTAAAAATTTTTTGAGATAACTTGTGTTATCATAATTAAAGCAATCACTTTCTCCCGCAGAATATTAATTGAGACTCCTTAACATCTCATACCGGCCTACTACAATCACAATAAATTATTGCTCTGTCCAAGTACAGGTCAACGAGGCATATTTTACCTCTACTCTAATTTCTCAAACCTCAGAGAAACCTTCACCTTTATATCATTCAACAACGAAGCAGCGGAATACCACGGAAAGTTCATGGAAAAAGTTACAGACAAATTGTCGCTGACAAGAGTAGACGTTCCTGACAAGAGGCGGAGTAGAAAGATACAACACACAACACTTTCTCTTTTCTACTCGATGAATGCGCAGGTTTTCTGTAGTTTCTCTGCATCATAATTAGCGAAATAATTGCATAAACTTTCATAACAAATGTTGCCAGATTTTCAGAATGACTATCAGCTGCTACTTACATAACCTTATTTTTCTATATAAAATGACACAGGTTCTTTAAGATACGTGATTTGTTCTTCCCTAATAACTTCACGTTAAATATCATCATATATTATTTACCAGCCTCCCGCAGCTTCCAACTGTTGAAACAAAACTATATTGTCCATAGTTTCACATCTTCTTAAACTTAACAGTGGCTTAATGAAATCTTCTAACTCGATTGAGTTTCGTGGTCTCCAAATTAAATATACCTTCAAGTGCTCTATTCATGTTGACACTCTTCAATTACAAGTTACAAAAAAGAGCTATGTTAAGGGCAATAATTGCCTAAAAACGCCAATAATTAGACAAAATCGGTAAATAATGTGGATTGTTTTAAATCGGTAAATAATGTGGATGGTTTTTTATTCTGTCAGTTGTTGATGTGTTGACAGTTTATACTGAAAAAGTGAAGTCTTTGTCGAACACTCTTTCCTTGTCCACATAACAATGAAATATTCAACTGAGACTCACCGAATTGAGATTTTAATGATGATCGGGTACGGGGATAACTGCAGAAGTCAAGTTGAAGTGGCAAACTTATTTAATCACAGGTATCCCGAATTTCCTAATATTTCACAAAGTACTGTGTCTAAAATTCATGCACAGAGAACTTGGACATGTCAAACCATTGAAAAGAAAACCACACTTCGTTGAAGATGATGTGAAAGTGGATATTTTGCTAAGTGTCGAAGAGAATCCAACTCCAAGTACACGTCAAATTGCTCGTGAAAATAATGTTAGTCATACAACTGTTCTAAGATGTCTTCATAAAGAAAAACTTTATCCCTACAAATTAACTTTTGTTCAGGAGTTAACAGAAGACGATCCAGATCGTAGAATGGATTTCTGCGAAAGATTGATGAATAAGCTGAACAGAAATGAGATAGCTCTTGGTACCATTCGTTTTTCTGACGAATTAACATTAACATTGAATGGAGAGGTAAACCGACAGAGCTGTAGATATTGGTCAGCAGAGAATCCTAATTGGATGCGTCAGACACATACTCAGTACCCTCAAAAGATGAACGTTTGGACCGGTATTATAGGCGATCATATTATTGGTCCTATATTTTTTATAGATAGAAATTTGACAGCTGAAAAATATTTAAATATGCTTAGAAAAGAAGTTATTATATACCGAATGAAAATGTTTGGTTCCAGCAAGACTGGGCAACACCCCATTATGCTTTGATGGTAAGAAATTATTTAGATGAAATCCTCCCCAATAAATGGATTGGACGAAGAGGTACTATTGAGTGGCCAGCTAGATCGCCAGACCTTACGCCGTTAGATTTTTTTCTGTGGGGTTATCTCAAGAACAAAGTATATACAACACAACCAACTAGCATTGCAGACCTCAAAGACAGGATAACTACAGAAATACGGAATATTTCACCTCAAACTTTAAACAAAGCTAAGAAGGGATTCTATAGGAGACTGTGCTATTGCCAACAACTAGGTGGAGAACATTTTAAGCATTTATTTTAATGTAATAAAATCAAATACATCAGGTATTTTATGTATGTGTTTAATAACTGTAAAAATAAAAAATTCACCCTATATAATTCATAATTGACCATACATTATTTAGTTTGTTGGAATCGGTTCATTAAGAGGATTTTAAAAATATGCAAATATACAGGGTGTTTCATTAAAAAAACAACACCGACTATGGCATACTTGTGTGAATCACCCTCAACGCACAACTCAATTCAAAAGTTGACGTGTCTCGGCATTTTTTATAATTTTTTAAAATAATGACATAAAGAATTTCATTCCATAAGTGGTTTCCACACTGTATATGGCAGAGTCATATGCTACAATTGAAATGTTGTCATGCTGGCTGGGCTATAGTTTGCCAATATTGCAGCCACATATTGCACTGAAAATATTGCCCGTTTAGAAGGTGCTTTACATAAATAATTTGAGTAGCATGACAATATCTCCATTCGAAACAATTTTATGCCATTTCCTAGATCGTAAATTCTTTATTATATTGTGATGCTGAACACCCTGTGCCAGTTACTGCCCTATCGAATTTTATAACCTTATAATGGTTATTTTCTCCAATCGTTTTAAAATCATACTGAACATTAAAGTGGAGAAAAGAATTCCATGAAGTGAACGAATGAAAGAATTGCGAATAAAATGTAACTTTCCGTAAGCTCTGCTGATTTTAGCGTATTCGTAGAATCAAGGATTGAATTTGAAAGTGGTGACTTCTTAGAAAATAATCACTCAAGTATTATTACTTATTGGAATTGACTCCTGTGCAGATTAATAAAAGTGATTTACTGAAACATTAGAGTATCAAATAATTGTGAAAATGTTTCTTAACATTAAACTGCTATTTGCTGAAAATTTAGACACTCCACGATACGAAGCGTTGACCATGACCGTTACACATTTTTTCCTTTGTTGGAGAAAACAGGGAGTAGTTCATTAACTATCCAATTTTTGAAATAAGTAACCATTTATTGTCTTCTGGCAATGGAAACGCTTCCGGAATGGCCATAGTTCAAATCCCAGGCACGCCTATAAGTTTTTTCAAAGATTTATTCGTAGCACCAGGCGTCAGTACACACAGAGGTATCCATCACCGATTCCTCCAAGGGATAGGACCCTGAACCAAAAATTATATATTTTTCCAATACTGGCTAAAGAGGCTAGGAAGTCTTACAGCAGAAAGCTCATGATTCTATTACTAAAGAATTGCATCTCTGGTCTGGTGGCCGAAGATTAGACAAACCTCTTCGATGATAAAACTAAGCAAGGTCCAAAGACTTGCATGCATTGGCATTACAGGGGCAATGAGGACTACTCCTACAGCGGCGCTGGAGACAATGCTAGACCTTCCTCCGCTTCATTGTGTCATAATGTGCGATGCAAGGGCAGCTCTAACCCGACTGGAGAAAGCATCAGACCATGACGTGGCAGATGGAAAAGGACACACAGAAATAAAGCACGTGGATGACGATATCTTTAAAACGCCAAGACACCACATGACCACCAGATATATCTTTCGCTAGAACTTCGAGATTGTTATCAAAGATCGAAAGGAGCTTGAGGTAGAGAACGCACCACCACTTAGCAGAGTGAATGAACTGATCTAGTACAGAGGCGGATCAAGGAATGAGCTCGGCACCGGAGCGGGCATATACAGCAAGTCGAGCAAATATGAAGGAATCGTCTCGCTTGGTAAATACGCCTCGTTATTTCAAGCCGAGGTCTATGCAATACTTGCATGTGCAAGGGCAAAATAACATGAGAGCCTACAACAACAGGCAGATCAGGATCTACAGTAACAGTCAAGCTGTCCTTAAAGTACTTCAGAGCTCTAAGGTAACATCTCGGCTGATATGGGAATGCGGCGAGGAGCTTAGAAGACTGGCGACTCGGAACAGTGTAACACTGGTGAGGGTTAGGTCACAAAGGAATCGCTGGCAATGAAAAAGCTGATGAGCTGGAAAGGGCAGGATCGTCAACCCTGATAAACGGACCCGAACCAGCTGTGGGCATTCCCTCATTCTCCACTAGGCCATGGTTAAAAGGGAGGGTGGAGAACTACACAATAAGAATGGGAAGAAATGGGAAGAAGTTCATAAAATAACCATCAGAAAAAGTAGCGGAAGAACTGCTCTCAATGAGCAGGAGCAGACCTCGCACCATAACGGGGCTTCTTGGGGTACACTTTTCCACAAAGGAGCTCCTGAACAAAATAGGGCTGTATAACGGAGACTTTACATGCAGAAGATGCAAAAAGGAATCCGAATCAGCTCTGCACATAATATGCAACTGTGAGATGCTGGACCACAGGAGGCAGAAACTGTATGGAAGACCCAAAATGACTCCAGAAGACTTCTACAACCAACAAGTGAAGAACCTGTAAGAGCTAATACAGGTAGTGGATTGGCTGAATAGGCTGTAGTCAGAACCCTAGGAGGATCAACAATAAGCCCAGGAACGGCTTCAAAAAAAAAATTACCAAAGAAGATAAACCCACTTTCCCACTTGTTCTGGTGCAATTTTTTCCCATCCATTCATTCCACTCCACATATTTCTTTAATATAAAAACAATTAACTCGCAAAAAAATTTTATATGTATAAATAAATGCGGGTGCTTTCCAGAATTATATCGTTTCTTTAAAAAAATCCAGCCACTTAAAAAATGTTGAATTCATCGGAAAATAAAACATCTGCACTTACATCGAGGTAACACAAACGTGGCAATAAATTTTCTTTCCAACACCGTTTCTGTCTAAGCAATAAATAGAAGTGGGTGATCTCGTGTGGCGCCTTCAGTGGTTTGGCAGCGTGTATGAACCGATCGAAAGGAACAAAAAAACTTCGCCAACTGTGAATCTCTCTATATTTCTCTACGTCTCAAAGGGGAACCATAAATACTATATTGGCGGAAAATGGAATTTACTAGTAGAAAAAATTCGATAGTCTGGACTGAATTTTGGCGCAACAAATACGTAGTTTTCCTATTCTACCATTATTGATATGGGCATACAGTAAATAGTTACTCCAAGCACCGTTTTTTCTACAGGTAATATTTACGTAGTTTATACAGGGTGTTTTATTGTAGCACATTGACGAAAATATCAAAAAATCTTTATAATGAGTTTATTGAAAAAAAAAAGTATTAACTTGCAAGTCATAACTTATAAGAAAAAGCCAAAACTTCTAAGTAGAAGCTAATACTTATTTTTATTTGAATAAAAACTAGAACTCTCTCGAAAGTAAATAGAAAAACCTTTTGAATTTTGAGTGATTACTTGTAAGTATTTACTTATATTTACAAGCGTTTACTTTTTCTGACGGATAGTAGTACTATTTTCAGCTTCATCACACACGTAATTGGAGTCTCCAGGACTTTCCATTTCATCTAATGCAAACTCAAAATCATCTCGTAAATGCTTGCTAATGTTATGTAAAACAGCACAGCAAACAATAATTTTTGGAACTTTTGACAAAGATATTTTAACCTTGTGTCCTAGAATGGGAAACCTTTTCTTTACTTGTCCAAAAACTCTCTCAATTACAACTCTTTCCTTGGAGTGAGTGATATTGAATAATTCTTCAATTCGGTTTTGAGGATTTTTAAAAGGTGTTAATAGCCAAGGAGCAATTCCATATCCACTATCTCCGAGAAGGCAGAAATTACCCCGAAATCTTGTCACATTTTCATATACGGAACTTTGTTTCCAAATTCTGGAATCGTGAACACTTCCATGCCATTGAGCGTCTACACTTGTAATCAATTCATTAACATCACAAGTTACTTGCACATTTATGCTAGCAAATCCTTTTCAGTTAATAAAATCATCGCCAAATTCTGGTGGTTTTTTAATTTGAACATGAGTGCAATCTACAGCACCAATGACTGTAGGAATTTGGAATCAATTCGACCTGCAAAATTTCTAAGTAGTCATTAGGACAATCCCTAGTAGGACCCTATTGTAATGTTTCTTGGAAATTATCAAGTTGTTTTAACTAACCGAATTTAGATTCATATTACCTTTATATATCAGATCGGGTATAAAATTAAAAAGTAAATAAATTCCTAAGATGAACGGTGACGCTTATGGTTTACTACCTGACTAGCATCTGTGACCTTTTCGCGTGCTGTCAGACTATAAGAAACAGACTTTAAATAATTTCAAGATTGTTTTATATTGAAAATAAAATATCTAACGAGTTATCAGTTGTAGTTATTATAGGAACATAACTTAACTGGAGCATTTAATAACAAATTAAAAAGCTAGTTATCCAAATGAACATTATTTTATAGACGATATTTTAATATGAATTAGGTAACTTTTAGCACAACATATATTACATGCTGGAAATAAAACCGCAACAATTTCAATTGTTGCCTCTTGCAATATAAAACTGAATGCCAGTGCACAGATTAAAGCGATAAATACATCAGATTTTAATGAAACTGTATTAATACCCTCGTAGCGATGTTTTAATAGTGGATTAAATATAATACTTTCAGGGTTGTTTTACACAATTAACGCTCGTAATCTCAATTTATACAACAAGGGGGACATTGATATGAATATGATTATCTCTAGTTCCTCCAGAACTCCTCCTTTGTCCTCCAGAACAATTTTATTACAGGAAATATCTCTGATATTCGCAATTTTAAGTGAGCAAGCAAGTTTCCTTCCAACATTCTTTAAATCGATATTAGACAAAATACAAGAAAATATTTCTTTACGTATGATTATTTTTCAGTATGCACACATAATTTTATTCAATTTTATACAAACAACCATATTGATCGTTCAATGTTTACAATGTTTTCCACTTAGCATATTGAAACATTTAATTCTTATTATGAGAATTACACAAAGTGACGATTTTCGAATCATTTTATATCTCGTCAAATCTTTCTTTTTTCATGGATTCTGTTTATAAACTAGCAGTGGCGTATCGTGGATCTTAACCGATCATGACTGCCGTACCGGCCGGCCAGACTCTAGGCAGTTGTCACTAGTCACTAGCAATTCGGCAGCCCGACCTCATCTCTTGCGCATCCTTGCGGATTCGCTTGGCAAATAACATTGTAGGTGCGATTTGGAGCAGATTTTTTTTATTTTCAAGCTTGTTGCCACCCCTTTTTCGTATTCCACCCTGTGCCATGTCCTCTGCTGCTCTCTTCACGCTTGACCACTATATGTAGACTAGCTTTTCTTTTTCTAGTGCCTGGCGTAAAACTAACAGTTGAAGTGATCTTGAGCCTTTTTTTGCTGTTACTCAGACTCTTAGGATCTTGTCTTTTGGCAGTGGGACTCTTAATAGTTGAGTGCTGGAAGGACAAGTGTGGTGTTCCCCACACCACAAATTCAGTATTACCTCTATAAGAAAGTTTTTCATTTTCACGAATTTCCTGGAGCTTCTGCTTCGTTTCTGCGTCCAGCCTTATGATAATGATGTTTAAAATTCGCGCTCAACCAAAAATGACTGATGACATAACGAGTATACGTCCATTTTACTGACAGTGTACTTGTCAGTAAGATTACGGGTAAACGCTTCTTGTGGTGCGTTTGTGAATTATAGTCTCCATAGTCTCCATCACCTTGGTGTACTAGATTAGATTAGATTAGAATTGGAGTGGCTCTTTGTCCTATCCCACTGCGACTGTAGTGACTAGTGATAGTTTATCAAGTAGTAGTAGTTAGTTAGATATAGTACTGTCAATCTGACAATTATAATTATGTTGAATGTAGATATACATGTGAATTCTTTGTAATATATATATATCAGTTTTCTTCCATCAATATCAATCATACTACCTCGGTCACAATAGTTTTGGCGACGAGTGTGAAACATCTAAAATTTGCGAAGTAAGACGACAATTATCAACATTCTCTCCGATCAATATGGATCCTGATCAATTTCAACGTTTCATGGAGTTTCAACAAAGCATGATTACACAGCTTGTTTCCCAGATTCACTCTCAGCAGCCTAGATCACCTTCCCCTCCGCTAGAAAGGGTAAGTGATGAATCAAATGTCATGCCAGTCGTAAACACAGCTCTGCTTCCTAATTTTGACTCTTATGATTCAAAGAGAGAATCCTTTCGCAATTACAAACAACGATTTGAAAATTATCTTGAAATGAAAAATGTTCTGAACAATAAACCCTACTGTGCACGACTTCTTCTGAATTCATTAGGAGCTAACAACTTCACAATGGTCTCCGCTCTTGCTGCACCCCGAAAAGCAACACAATTGAGTTATGATGAACTTATTGGGTTGTTAGATATCCATCTTTCACCTAAGAAAAATGTTCTTGTTGCCCAACATCAATTTCTATCAATTTATCAAGGCGATCAACAGTCGATTCCTGACTTTATAGCAGTGCTTCGAGGTGAGTTGGAGTCATGCGCGACAATGAAAAATAGCCCATCAAAAGCACCTCTTCATCCTTGGGAAACACCGGAAGAAAACTGGCAACGTATTCACATCGACTACGCTGGACCGTTTCAAGGTCATCATTTTTTATTGGCAATCGACGCAAAATCTAAATGGGCAGAAATCGAACCTATAAAATCAGCTCCAACATCTTTCATAACTATTGAAATACTGAAAAACATTTTCGCTCGATACGGATTTCCAGAAGTCATCGTATCTGACAACGCATCAATTTTTATGAGTGAAACTTTCACAGAGTTCTGCAAGGGAGCTGGGATTTTTCACAAGCAAATAGCACCGGGACATCCTTCTACCAACGGATTAGCAGAACGTAACGTCCAGACGCTAAAACACAAATTAGCGGCCATGAAAGACGAACCACTGACCATTCAACAAAAAGTTCGAGAAATACTTTTTCGCTACAGGGCAACTCCACTTGCCAATGGGAAGACACCTTCAGAACAGTTCCTCCACCGGCAGATTCGTACGAAATTGGACGCCCTGAAACCGACCAAAGTAGTGCAACCAGCAACACCATCCAAACCAGCACGATATTTAAGTGTGGGAGACCGAGTTTTAGCACGCTACTACGGAAATAACAAAAACTTGTGGAAGCCGGGAACAGTCGTGAAGAAATTTGGTCATCTACACTACTCAGTAAAATTGGACGATGGATTTATATTCAAACGTCACATCGACCAATTAATCAAGTCACAGATCAACAAAAAGAAAGTGACATTTGAGGATGAAGTTGACTCTCCATCTGAAGAGCATCAGCAAATACCAGACCTTGGCAACTTGGTCACAGTTCAAGCAGGACCAAGTCGACGCGCAGAACAATTGACGCCTGTTCGTCCTTCAGCCTCTCCAGGACCAAGT
>CAJUYI010000495.1:67390-99109 GCA_910591695.1 Galerucella pusilla
GTACCTCTAATATTTTCGGAGTTATTTTGAAAGAAAGGGTAAAAAATACAAAATTATGAAAAATAACTTTTTACTTTAAGCCATAATTTTTCGAAAACTATGAATTTTAAATTGGTTAAACTTCTTGGACATATTAACCATACATGTACAAAGAGAATTGCACAAGGGTAAAGATCAATTTTAATTAGGGGGGTAGTTAGGGGGTTTTTTTCACCGATTTTTATGTATAAAAAATTCAGTATTGACATTATTTTTGTCATAATTCACTCAATTTTGATGTTACAGACCTTCGAAAAAATTGCCAGGTGAAATGCATCATTCCCTGTACTACATAGTGTTAATTTACCTTCAGCCTTTGGGAAAGCTAACTTGGTTATCGAAACTCGCTTAAGATAGTGTAGTGAGGGTGAACTTTGTTCCCAACTTAATGTTAATATTGTGAATTGAATGTAACGTTTATTCTAATTTATATTTACAATTAATTTATATTTACAGATTTATATTGAAATACAGTCCTTATTTAATAATTTATATAATACACTAAACACACACTAACTAATTTATATGAGAGTCACTTTATAAACACTTTATCGAGGCGCGATTGCTTTCTTCCAGTATCAACACTAACTGACTAACTGACTCCGCTGCGATGCTCGTCGCCTATTTATACTCGCACGCATGTAGTTCTAGAAACTTCTCGAAGTTGAAGTTTTGGTGGATGCGCCGGGTTTTTCTAGATGTTACGTTTTCCAGATCATTCTTGAAAATACGGCGGAGGAGCCATAGTCGTATCATATGGGAATTTCACTGGGGGCACTAATTGTGCACATTAATGCAGCAGCTCGCGTAACATTGCCCCCTCCTTAAGAGACAGTTCCTCCTGGAACTAACTAGGAAACTGAAACGAGATGACTGTATCGGCAACTGGTTCCCTTGTTACATTTTCCAGTTGCATGGAAGTAACATGCGACCGTCTTCTCTGTTGGCTGTGTCTCCCGTGCTCGGCCGCAGACTAGTACCTGCACTTCGGTGTCTCGGAAGATTACTTCTACCATGTTACGGATTATTCGCCAATCTAAATGCCTACATTCAATCTTGGGCATGGCTAGCCTATGCACGTCCAATTCAAGCACATGCTCCCTCAAGCTTCGTAATGCTTCCCAGACATCCTCGTACGTTGGTCTTTCGTCGAAGGTGTTTCTCGTCACTAGGTGGAAATTGTAGCGGGAGCCATCTTGCAGCTTCAGAGCTTTACCTGGTACTGGTAACTGGTCTTGCAAACGTCGGGCGCCACTCTTCTTTGTGAACAGAGATGCCAGTCCGCGTGCATCGGTTACGCTGGCAGGGATGTTTATTGCCAGTGAGTATTCCTCTGGAACGGTAAGCATGTCTTGTCGTCTCTCAGTGGTGACGCCGAATCTTGCTTTTCCAGTACCACCATAAGCACCCATGAACTCTACAAAAGCAGGATCGGCTACTTCCTGTAGCTGGTTTACTTCCTCATCGTGGTCACCCTTGAATGGCGCTAATCGGTTACGGTGTACCACCTTTGGCTTTCCGTTTGGGATCTTGCTTATACGATAGATGACATCGTTGATTCGTTTCTTTACGAGGTACGGACCGTCCCAAGCTTTCTGCAACTTTGGAGAAAAACCCTTTTGTCTTTTTGGGTTATGCAGCCAGACTTTGTCTCCTTCGTGGAAACCTCCTTCTGTAGCTTGCGTATCGTACCTTTTCTTCATCCTATCGCTAGCGATCTGGAGATTCGATCGAACCAGCTCGTGTACGTCGTCCATTCTTTTTCTCAGCTGGGTCACGTAATCTTCACCAGCTATGTCTTCTCCGGGTCGGCATCCAAATTCAAGGTCACAGGGTAATCTCATTTCGCGTCCGAACAGAACTTTTGCTGGTGTTTGGCCGGTAGACTCATTGATGGCGGATCTGTAGGCCATCGCAAATAGCGAGAGATATTGGTCCCAATCTCGCTGATGGTTAGATACTACTTTAGACAGGTATTTGCCAAGAGTTCTGTTCATTCGCTCTACCATTCCGTCCGACTGTGGATGCAAAGCCGTAGTTCTCGTTTTCTTCATGCCGAGCTTTTCACAAACTTCCTGGAACAGCTGGCTTTCGAAGTTTCTGCCCTGGTCGCTGTGTATTTCCAGGGGCTCTACATATCGGCAAATGAACTCATCCAAAAGCACGTCGGCAACAGTTGCGGCTTCTTGGTTTGGAATGGCATACGCTTCTACCCATTTTGTGAAATAATCCATCACCACCAAAATGTACCTGCTGCCATTCGCTGTCGGTGGAAACGGTCCGGCAATGTCCAGGGCAATGCGTTCAAAAGGGCTTCCGACATTGTACTGCTTCATGGGAGCCTTTCTTCTTCCTTGTGGTCCATTGGTCGTAGCACAGGTAGTGCACTTCTTACACCAGTCCTTCACATCTTCGGAACTGTGCATCCAATAAAACCGTTCTCGCACCTTCTGGAGGGTCCTCTTCACACCTAGATGTCCTCCTGACGGACTGTCGTGTAATTTCCGCAGTACTGCTGCTACCCTTGTTCTTGGAATCACCAACTGTCTCCTACTTTCGGAACCTTCATCGTTCTCGATTACTCGCTGTAGCAAACCGTTTTCCAGAACCAGCGAGTCCCACTGGGCCCAATACGATTTCATCGTTGGCGAGTACCTTGAAATCTCCTGCCAAGTAGGTCGACAGTTTTCCTTTTTCCAATGTCGGATTTTCTCCAAGTCGGGATCGTTCTCTTGTTCCTCTTCCAACTTTTCCAGTGTCCATTCGTCGCTGGTCACCGTGGTTCTTCGAATGGCAGCTTCCTTAGCTTCTGTTTTGGTGCAGTGAGAGCACTCTGCTGGGCATGGTCTTCTAGAGAGTGAGTCTGCATTTCTGTGGCTTTTTCCGGCTCTATGCTCAATGGTAAAATTATATTCTTGGAGCCGCTCGATCCATCTGGCGATTTGACCTTCAGGGTTCTTAAATTGCATAAGCCACTTAAGTGCGGCATGATCGGTTCTAATCACAAATTTCTTACCATACAGATACTGATAGAAGTGCTCCACGGACTTCACTACTGCTAGGAGCTCTCTTCTTTTTTACCAGAACTACCGGAGAGACCCAAGGGCTGGTAGAAGGTTCTATTACCTTGTCCTCTTCCATCTCGCGAACAATTCTCTCCGCTTCCTCTCTTTTGGCCTGTGGTAGCCGTCGAGCCGATTGTCTTATCGGTTTAGCGTCACCGGTGTCAATTTTGTGTTTGACAGCAGATGTTCTTCCTGTCTTTCCTCCTTTTGGTACAAAAAGAGATCGGTTTTGTAGCAAGAGTTCTCTGATTTTTTTCTTCTCTTGCAGGCTAAGGGATTGTCCAGCCACTGCTATCATTTGTTCAAATTTATTGTTGGCATCATTGGAAGTTGTTGTTTGATGAATTATTGACGTCACTGGTACGCAAGTTCCAATTTTGGTCTCCTTCTTTATAGTTATGGGATGGTCATTTACATTTATAATACGTACAGGTATTTCTTCGGCAGCCATGACTAATCCTTTTCCTATCAGGATTCCTTGACCAACCTCTTTATCATGTTTCCATGGTTCCATCATGACCGGTGTTCCTTCTTCGACGGTTCCTTGTAGCCTTGCCACAGTGAAAAATTCACTCCTTGCGGGTACAACTGTATCCTCCTGTACGGCTACCTGAACAGTCTTATCCTCGTGTGGGTGAAGGAATACTTCCTCAGAACCTACTCTAATCACTCGATTCTTGAAATCTAGCTGGAAGCCATGTAGGTTCATGATGTTCATTCCGAGTATTATGTCCTCTTCGATATCAGCGACAACGACAGTGTGGGTGAACTTCTCTGCGCCAATTCCCAATTGCACCGGTAGTTCTCCATGGACATTGGCGCTTTCACCTGTGGTAGTCCTGAGTCGCAGTCTCGTCGGTAAAAGTCTTTTCCGGGTGTTGACAGTCTCGGGGCGAATAATAGTCCTCGTTGCTCCAGTGTCCACCAATAGTGTATACTTCCCACCATTAACTTCACCATCCACGTATACACTATCATCGCGACATTTCAGAGAGGCTATTAGAATGAGAGGGTCTTTGGAAGGTCTTCGGGTCGAAGCTGCCCTCTGAAGGTCGACCCTTCCTAGTTTTCCTGCTGGGCGTCTTTGTTTGTAGCAGTTCTCGGTCGCTTGCACGAACTGCGTACATGTCCCATTTCTCCACAATTCCAGCATCTCACAGCTTTCGATTTTCCATGTGAGATGCTTTTCATCACGTTGACGATCTGGTCAAGCTTGTTCTCCACTTCTTCGTCTGCTACAGCCCTCACCTTGCCGTATACTCCGGAAGCCTGTGTAGCTGCTTCGTACTCCAAGGCTGCAGAGAGTACGTCGACCAGTGTCTTGTGCCGAGCCAAGCGTAGAGTTCTCTGCATTTCATGGTCACGAACTCCGTCGATGAATGTCTGTACCCCTAAACATTCCATGACATTCTCCGGTGCCGATGGATAGGCAAACCGCACCAACCTCGCAATGTCTGCTTCGAATTCCTGCAGAGTTTCTTCGCGTTTTTGTTTGCGGTTTTTCAGCTGCGACTGGTACAGATGCTCCAAGTGTTCCAGGCCATATCTCATGTTCAATCGCTTTTTGAGTTGTTCAAAATCTTCGGTCTCTTCCACTGGAATGGTCTGGAGGATATCCATGGCGTCTCCTCTAAGGGCAAGAGTTAAATTCAACGCTTTTTCTTTCTCACTCCAGTTGTTTGCCTTTAATGCCGCCTCGAATTGCTTAAGATAGTTCGGCCATGACGTTTTACCATCGAATGTTGGCAGTTTCACTCGGCTGTTGATATCGTTTTCCATTTTCGGTTTCAACTCTACTTTCTCTGTCAGTTCGTCGTTGTTCGGGGCTTGCCTAGTTGTAATATCCGGGTGATGACTAGTCTTCCTTTCGATTTCTTTGATTTTTTGTTCCATTTCTTGCCCCATTCTTTTAATCTTTTCTTCCACGGCAGAAATTTCATTTTTTATATCCGTCGAAATTTTATTTTCCATGTCCGACATTCTATTTTCCATTTTCTCGATATTTGATTTTAGAGGGGAAATTTTATTTTCGACTTCAGCGGCAATGTCCTTTTTCATTGACAAAATATCGGCCGAAATATCGTTCTTCATATCAGAAATATCATGCTTCATGGTAGAAATCTTCTCATCCATATTAGCAGAAATATCGTCTTTCATAGAAGAAATCTTCTCGTCCATATTAGCAGATATATCGTCCTTCATAGCAGATATTGACGAGATTATGGTGCAGGACTCGTCATTGAATAAGAATGTTTCTGGATCCAAGTCTTCACTTTCCAGTGCTATTTTCAGTCTTTCAACCAATTCACTCTTCTTTCCGGACGTTTCCAACTCGCGATTTTCTAATTCTGCTTTTAGTTCCGTCACTTTCAGGTCACATAGTCTCTTAGCCATTTTTACGTAATTATTTATTTATATTATCCCACTTCTGACACCAATGTAACGTTTATTCTAATTTATATTTACAATTAATTTATATTTACAGATTTATATTGAAATACAGTCCTTATTTAATAATTTATATAATACACTAAACACACACTAACTAATTTATATGAGAGTCACTTTATAAACACTTTATCGAGGCGCGATTGCTTTCTTTCAGTATCAACACTAACTGACTAACTAACTCCTCTGCGATGCTCGTCGCCTATTTATACTCGCACGTATGTTTTTCTAGAAACCTCTAGAAATCGAAGTTTTGGCGGATGCGCCGGGTTTTTCTAGATGTTACGTGTTCCAGATCATTCTTGAAAATACGGCGGAGGAGCCATAGTCGTATCATATGGGAATTTCACTGGGGGCACCAATTGAGCACATTAATGCAGCAGCTCGCGTAACATGAATTTGCTATTTTGGTGAATAATTCTCGCGTGGTTTCCACTCTACTCTTTTTGGATTCCAAATTACATGAATTTTTTTCAAACAGATTAAATCGTTAGAATCAAAAACAAATTTAATCAACCTTTTATGAGAGAGTTACTCAAGTACCGGAAAATGAACCTCCATTAATGGCGTTTAAGTTTAATCTTGTTTGACTTTCTTAAAATCGATGGTGCATACCAATTTAAAATTAAAAACCAGTTGGAAGCTTAACTAACTCTTAACTACTCAGCTCTTTTCCGCATTCTGAGTTATTACTGTCATCAATGTCAAATCAAGATCGATCAAACAGACAATGCATTTCTTATACAGGGTGTTTCAAAGAAAGGTGACATGTTTTGGAAGCTTATACATTCATTCCATGAACTTGTTTTTATATCTGACCCTCATAGAGAGCGCTAGCTAGACGGTTCATATCTAGTAGTATTGAACATAACTTTTTTGAGGTTAGATTTATTAATTAAAATTGAATTTTCACAACATTCGATTAGCCAATAAAAGCCATTGAATTGTAACAAAGTAAATATTAAAATTCTTTCATGCAAAACTCATAATTCTCTAATTTAGATAAACAGAAACTATTTAGAAAATTCTATAATCGATTTTTGAGTATGACTACTTACGTACTTACTGTGTACATTGACAAGTAATCATTAGAAAATCCAAATCATTTTGAACACTTATTATTTATAAAGTCTTTAGGAGCAATTCTGTAAGCAAATATTAAATTTTAACGCACAGCTATAAATAAGACAATTTGCTAACCCATTTTTGCTAGTCTGTATGCATATTAAGTTTTAAAAGATTAACGGAAAACTCTTTATTGGATAACATACATGTTAAAATTTGAATCATAATCTTGACAATGTATAGATTAAAACATTTATAATAGCGGAAACTTTGTCAAATACAACGGCGTACCGTTAATTTTCAACCACTTCTTATAGAATGGACCCTTTTAAATCTCGTCTATACCTACATTTCGGTATTTTGTAGAAAGTTGCAAATGAACAAAGGCTCTTATAACAGCGTTCGTAAATAATTTATCCACCCTTTATGAACATCGTCAGTACTTATAAGAAGCAATTTTATCCCCCAGGATATGTTTTTCGACTACCTACCACATCTTCAGATTTTTCTATAAATATCTGAGTAGTCTCACTACGTTACTATGATGGGGATTGTTTACAAAGTTTTATAAGAATAAATAAGGTCATTGTGGTAGTTTACTGACAAAATTATATATTCCTGAAAAATATAAATGAAAGGATTATCCAATGAACCGGTGATCCTTGAGCCCCCAGATATTTATTTTGATATGTTAATTAAGTATTAAGTCAACGAAATTACCTTTTTGTGATTTTTCTCTGCATCACCATCTGCTTTTTAACATGGAATTGGAAGAGAACTGTCTATTCCGTATGTAACAATTTAATTAAGTATATCCTTATCAAGAAAAATAAATGGCATCCGTATAAATTTTACTGCGTATATTTGAGAGAAACTGACTAATCTGAAAGGGGCGGATTTTTTTGTAAGTCGAGAAGACCCAAATATAAAATACCAATTAATTTGAAATTATATAAGTTCGAAATAATGAGATATTGACAAAGGACTTATAAAAGGAAATGGGTATAGGATTATTTGAGAAATTAAATGAAAAATTAAATATACAGGGTCTTTAATTTAAAATAATTGAGCTTTACGATATTTTTTGTAACATAATTGAAGTGAAAACTTAGAATACATGAAGCTTGATGGTGTGGGAGTGTCGCAAGGCACTCAACAGACTAGGTAGTCATAATAGAGTAACCCTAGCATGGATACCAGGTCGCCAAGGAATAAAAGGCAATGAAAAGCAACGGAGGTCATGATAGGGCCAGAACCTTCCTGTGGTATTGCTAAATGGCTGACTATGGAGAGCATCCACAAATATATAAACAACCAGGCGTTGCGCTGGTGGTATGAAACCCCAGGACAATGGCACGCAAAATTATTCCTTAAAAGCACTTCGGTCAAACCGTTACATGACCTACTATGTCAAAGTCGAGAAACGACGAGGATGATGGTGGGAATGCTTACCGGACATTGCAGACTGAGGAGAGGAGACATATGGACACAATAATTGGCCTGGCAGATGACAGCCTATGCAGGTTCTGCCAGGAAGAAGACGAAACCGCAGAGCACATACTCTGTGAGTGCGAATGCCTAGCAAGGGTGCAGTTTCACATATTCGGATAAGAAAAACCGAGGGCAGAGACCTACACAAGGGAGGCGGTGTCCAGGCTAATAAGTCTAAGAAGAAAAATAATAAAGCTAGATATCGAGCTCTAAATATAGGGAGGTCCACAATAGATCTGCAAAGATCGCAGTGGGATGAGACAAAGAGTCACTCCAATTCTATTTAATCTAATGAATCTTGATTGAAATGGAAAATGGTTTATTGCGATAAGAATTATCCAAGAAAAATAACCTAAAACATCAACTTTCGCTAAATGATAATATTTTTGATGCCGGAAAAGCACCTAATAAAAAATTTCATAATATTGTCATACGTACTTTTTGAGAAACGCCTAAAGGTAGATCGTCGTGAACAGCCATGTATATTTTATCCCTCTGACAATAAAAGCAGATACTTGTTTTGGAAGTTAAAGCTGACAATTAGCGGAGTGGTTCATAACATCTGTGCCCCATAATAATAATAACTTTGTTCGAGCAGAAAATACAAACCAGTTAGCACCAATAGAATGACCCAATTTATTCACTTGACTTTGCACTCTGTGAAATTGGGTCACATCATTGGTGCTGGATGTATTGTAATTCCTGCTCGAACGTAAACAAACAATTGTAACTGAAGACGATGTTCGAAGTCGAAGTATCAATAAGGGTAGACTGTTTGGTATCTCATTGAAAACACCAACATTTAGATGTATTACTCTAGATTCTTAAATAGTATGAATTTGAAAAACCTATATGAAAAAAAAAAATTCATAATTTGGTTTAAATTGACTTAGATAGTTAGATAGATAAGATAAATCTTTTCACAAGGGCTCGGTACAAAATTTTAAGAGAGGAATTAACATAATTAGAGATAAATTATTAAGACATAGACATATAGTTGATAATATAAAAACCAAAATTGACTTTAAATGTATTTTGTATTGAGGAAGTTCACACAGATTTTTCAATATGGTCTGTACCTGTCAATTTCTTATCGAAAAAATGAATATCTCGATAAAATATCCTCACAAAGTGAAGACATATTCAAAATAACAAAGTTGTCGTTTACTTTCGGTATTTTCCATGAATTCGCCATAACTTGATCTTCATTCATGCTTAGTTTTATTGAAATCTTGTAACTAGTTTCCAATATATAGATAGAGTAAGCTCGTAGTGAAACAGCCTGTATAGATAGCAGAGGTAACATTTGGCAACCGTACAGCACCTAGGCCTTATTAGACCCTTTTTGTATCCCCTGAATGTCTCACTAAGTAAATCAACTATTCCAAGGATTTAATGTAGGTAGTAAGCATGGGTGGTCACTCATCTTCCCATTCACAACCTCGACATAAGAATGCATATAATAGCCTCATTCTATGAAGACGTTTGTGTAGTTGACAATGTTCCTCCAGGTCATCACCAAGAATATTTTCTGCTACACATCAGAATATCCTTGGTTGGTTTGCAGTCTTGTGTTTCATCTCACCTTTTTTTGAACTCATTGTAAATATGTTCGCACACAAGGCTTGCTTCTGCTGAAACTGTTAGATTAACGGAGCAGGAAGGTTCAAGAAGCTTTTGTGCCACTACCTTCAAAGCTACCATGACCTTTTGTCCATTAGATTGATTGTTGCCTCAACCAAGCCATGGTGACATTTCAATTCGGTACTGCAATCTGTATAAAAGAATACATTTTTTACCAAAATAGGCCTATCAAAAATATCTTCTGCAGCTATGTTGATGCCATACAGTTCAACTTGACCTACATTCGTATATTTGCCCATAGTCCTTTTTATGTTGAGGCTTAAAAAGTATACACCCTCTGGTTTTTCTCTTATTGTTTTCATTCTTATTGTGTAGGGATTATTGAAAACAAATCTTGGAGTAATGGAGGTCTGTCTTCGCCTGTAGTAGTATTGGGATCGAAGCAGCAGACTCCCCCCATAGTTGATCTTTCGTTATACCGTACCCTTTGACTGTGCCAAGAATATGAAAGCTACACATGGATATCACCGCTACCTAATCAATGTAAATATCAAGGAGAGTGAGATTAAGGAATTACCTCCATATCTCTGGTGGCTGTGGTTCTCATGGCACCTGTTATGTCGAGACAGGCTATTCTTTGAATTCGATGTTATTTTGGGTTAGCTGTGATTTGTGATACTTTTGATTCCCAAACCACTCTAGGTAAGCATGTTTATTATGATTGCCTTATAGATCCAAATGACGATCTTAGGTGATAGTCCCCAAGTATGCTCCACGGTATTGTTTATAAGATATAAAGTGAATAATAAACAGTTCAAAGTAATTTATAGGATATAAAAAACGTGTTAAATCCATTCGATATTTATACATCAAGTCCCCTTATTGATTGTCTAGTTGTCAAATTTTTTCGTTGTGTCAGATAGGGACCAAAAATTATTTAATTACTAATTAATCTTGACAACGGTAGCTGGAACGCTACCGAAACGTCGAAATAAAAAATATAAAAACATTAATGTGGTTTGATTCCCAAAAAATCAGAGAAAAAAGAATAAGTAATGCCACAAGGAACGTACAGATGATATCAAGTCCCAAATTTCAATATTAAAAAAATGTAAACCCAACTTATTTTCTTTTGCTTTTTCAATAAAGTTTCAAGGCTCTTAAAATCCCAAGTAGATTTCCCCCATTCTAGAGTCATTCTTTCGCTTTTTGTTTGATGGTTTTATTTCGGTCGTAGGAAGTATTGTAAGAAATGTGACAAATTGAAAATATTTCAACTCTGACAATTGTTAAATCCTCCGGAACCAACATTTCACTCTTTATTTTACACAAACCAGCTGTTATTTCTCTACCTGTTTATTTTAAATCAAAAATATAAATCGCATATTATACGAATTTTAGTTTATACAATCATTTGGCTTTTTAACTATAAAAGCCGCGTTTACACGATGCCAGTTAGGTGAGCAGGTTACTTGGAGCAGGTAGCCTGAGGCAAGTAACCTGACCCGTGTGGACGACCACGCTTGTAAATCACAGACAAGTTGCATGTCAACCTGTCTGACATGTCGACTTGCACGAGGAGTAGACAACCTGCCCTCCCCACCACTATGTCTGTCTTGCACGCCGTGTGGTGTGGACAACTCATTGACGAGCAAGTGAGCGAAATGGTGACAAACAATGCTTTATTGGATGTTTGTTTATTGTTTAAATTGTTAACAATTTTAAATTTCTGTAATACTCTACTAATACAATGGCTCTACGCTGGACCGAGGAGATGACAATTAAGTTTTTGGAACTTTACAAGGACCGGCCTCGCATATATGGGACCAGTTTTCTGAACTGTAAATTATGCAGTTCTGTTAGTAACTGGACAAATGCACCATGGGTATCTCTCCTGTTAAGCCACTCTTCCGCCTATACTTTTTTCTATACCAGTTCTTCCAATAATACTTCACTAGATTCACTTACAAATTGCAGTATAGGATTTCGCGTCAATTCTTGTACGTCATCATAAGATAACACAGAAGATGCACTTTCTGCCATTTCCAATACAACTTACTTAAACACTGGCTAGCTCACAACTAGCTTGGTGTGGACATGGTTAACGGCAAGTCCCCAGTACGGTAACTTGCCTCAGGTTACCTGCTCCAAGTAACCTGTCCACTTACTGGCCTCGTGTAAACGCGGCTTAAACACTGCAAACGTACGTAGTGGCTATCGTGAATTTGATGCTGGATGTTGTCACCTTACCTGTGTCTCATACTTACTGTGCAATAATACAAGACAGCTCCACGACGTTGTATCGCTAGGTCCTGCCAGAGGTCCTGCTAGTAGTTTGGGTTACTCACCGAGTTGTATTTTCAATAGTTTATTGTTTCTTGTGTTGTGTTTTGTTCCCAATTACTGTATCGACCCAAAAAAACAAACAAACAGGTAATTACACTATTCTATTGAATCTTTAACACAAATTCACTACTAACAATATGTAAAACCAAGGATAGGTTATGAAAAACAGGAGAAAAACAGCAAATTAACTTGGGTTCGAGGGCTTTTCACGATGAATGATCATTAACGTCTTTCAAAAAATACATCAGATAACATTTTTGAGTTTCGTATTAGATCTATGGCACCGGAAGTTGATATTACATTTGGTTTCTTAAATGGAACACACTGTATAAGGTACTGATATTTTAAAATAATATACCGGGTAATTCGGAAGTTATGAGGACCGAAAAAATAGGGTAAATTGATATATCGATTATAAAGTGTAGATAATTTGAATATAGGTTGTTTGGAACCACGTGATGTCCATCTACAGTTGAGATTAGGTCCTTTCGTAATGAAGCACCCTGTATTATTGTATCCAGAACGGTACTGAATAAATAATAATGTTTTATGGCAACCTGATTTCGACTACTATGTTCTAATTCAAGAAATTCTTCATTGCTGAAACAATATTATCTTAACAAAGTGCTTTCAACTTAAGAGTATCCTAATCTGAAGTAGTAAGTTTCTACTTCATTTCTCCACAATTCTCTGGAAATATATCTAGATTTTTAGATAGTTTGTTGATCATTCTTGGTTGGTTGTTATATGCTTTATCGAAAAATTTTGTTGGCATTTGAGGTGAATCATCGGAAATGTAACACATTTTTAGAATACTTTCTTTCTTTCCGTGTCAGGCTGGTATGGCTAGGTTTCATTTTCTTAGTTTTCTTGTACTTATAGCTTTTCCCATTTATTTTATGCCATTTCATCTACTACATACCCCTAGTCTCAACCGGTTTTTTCCTTCCTGTTCTTCGTTTTGTATTTATTCTAGATACTCTTTATTTATTCATTCAATTGGGTTGTGCTCAACAGCCTATGAACTGATGTTTGCCAATACCTGACTTAATTGGGGCCATCCATAAAGTACGTCACACGTATTTCAGGACTTTTGAACCCCTTCCCCCGTCCTTGTCACAGGTTGTCACATTTTTATAACTCCCCTCCCTCCTGATGTGACGCCACACATTTTTTAGATTTAAGCATGTATTTAAAAATAATCGAGAAAAACAGCTATTTTCATTTTTCACTTATTTTTAAAGTCCAACATTTCATAAAACCGAAAAAACAAACGACTAGTTAGAAAACAATAAACGATAAATTATATTAATTAAAGATAAAAAAAACTTGATTATCGAATGCATGAGAGATAATCTCATAGCCAGAATTCTGAATTATTAATAAATAAAGATCAAGTTCGTTAATTTTTTTTGTGTTCAATTCACATCCAAACTTTGCGTTTTAGTATTATAAATTTCAACATCTGACGTCACAATTGACCCCCATGCCCCTTGTCACACTTCGATGATACCCTCCCTCCTCATTAACGTGTGACGTACTTCATGGATGGCCCCTATAGAACTCTCTTTAATGTACTTTTCATACAACCACTGTAACACAACTGTAACCTAAAATTTGTTACCTGAGGTTAAAGTTTTACAATTGATTATACATTTTTATATTTATTTCCATATTGTAAGTTCTTTCTGTTTAAATAAAATAACTAAAGTAGAAACTCGATTATCCGGCTCTCACTTATACGGATTCGCGATTATCCGGACTACCGACTCATTATATTAAAATTACCTACAAGTCAAATTTATGCAAGCATGAACGTCTTAGTATGTACGTACATGTATGTATATAATCTAAGAAGATGTATCTCCCAATAATTTCTTGATAAACATTGATTTTCATTGATATGTATTTGTTGTTTTTAATAAATAACATACGTAACATCGTATGTACAACATATTATGTATGCACAAAACCCGCTTTTCTTAGTACATTCGATTATCCGGATTTTCAATTATCCGAATGCCTAACGACAATAATTAGTCCGGTTAATCGAGTTTCTACTGTATATTATAAATTACTGTATTTCTTTCATTTTTTTTTCTAAGGCGAGCCGTCCCTTCGCCGGTACCACCTCAGCCTCCTGTGTTTATTGTGGATACTCTTAGTTTTCTGACTACAACCTATTCAGCCAATCCGTTCCCTGTATTAGCTCATACAGGTTCTTTGCTGGTTGGTTGTAGAAGTCTTCTGGAGTCATTTTGGGTTCTGCCATACAGTTTCTGCCTTCTGTGGTCAAGCGACTCACAGTTGCATAGTATATGCAGAGCCGTTTCTGCATCTTCTGCATGTAAGAACTCCGTTATACAGCCCTATTTGGTTTAGGTGCTCCTTTGTCGGAAAGTGTCCCGTAAGTAGCCCCGTTATGGTGCGTAGTTTGTTCCTGCTCATTGAGAGCAGTTCTTTCGAAACTTTTTCTGATGGTTCTTTTGCGAATTTCTTCCTTTATGACCTGAGACCCACTCCAGTGTTACACTGTTCCGAGTCGCCAGTCTTCTAAGTTCTTCGCCGCATTCCCATACTAGCCGAGACGTCACCCTAAAGCTCTGAAGTGCTTTAAGGGCAGCTTGACTGTCACTGTAGATCCTGATCTGCCTGTTGTTGTAGGCTCTCATATTATTTGCCCGTGCACATGCAAGTATTGCATAGACCTCTGCTTGAAATACAGAGGCGTATTTTCCTAGCGAGACGATTCCTTCATATTTACTCGTCTTGCTGTATATGCCCGCTTCGGTGCCGAGTTCATTTTTTGATTCGTCTGTATACCAGATCAGTTCATTCGCTCTACTAAGTGGTGGTGCGTTCTCTTCCTCAAGCTCCTTTCGATCTTTGATGACAATCTCGAAGTTCTTGCGAAATATATATCTGGTGGTCATGTGGTCTGTTGGCATTTTGAAAATGTCATCATCCACATGCCTTATCTCTGTGTGTCCTCTCCCATGTGCCACGTCATGGTCAGATGCTTTTTCCAGTCGGGTTAGTGCTGCCCTTGCTTCGTACATTATGATACAATGTAGCGGAGGAAGGTCTAGCATTGTCTCCAGCGCCGCTGTAGGAGTAGTCCTCATCGCCCCTGTAATGCCAATGCATGCAAGTCTTTGGACCTTGCTTAGTTTTAGCATGCTGGTTCTAAGTCCCCATTTAGTGCCGTAAGTGCGTCTGGCAACCATGAAGGTCACCTCTGCTTTCTTGATCACGTGCTGGAGGTGTCGGTTCCAAGTTAAGCCTGGGTCTAGGATAACCCCAAGATATTTTAATTCATCCGAAAATCGTATTGGTTCACCTTGAAGCGCCAGAGGGCCAAGTCCTTCTCTTTTCCTTCTTCTGGTGAATTTCTTTCATTAATAAATGTGGTTGTAGAAAAAATGTTGTGTACAACTGTACGCAAATAACTTTTCCCACTCGCTAAATTTGCGACAATCGCTTTACGGCTCGTGGAAAAAGTGACGCTTTGCGCACTAGTTATACAAACTACTATTTTGTGTTCATTGATTCTGATCTAGACCTTAGTTCTTAACTGAGGCGGTACCCCTTCCTAGTGGAGGCAAGAGCTTTTGGAGGTGGAGGTGGTAGTGGTAGTGGATCCAAAAGCAAATGACAATCAAGGGGGCGGTAGCGGCGTACCTACCTTATTAGAAATTAAATATAATAAAATACTTCGAAAATACAACAATTTTTATGGATGATTATCCTATTATTGTGGCGTGAATAAAAATTAAAGTATTTAAATAAACCGACCAATTAATTCAGATTGGGACTGTCGGCAAAAAGTCTATGCAAGTCGGTTAGCAAAAATTTGATTTATGCAATCAAGCATGTTTTGACAAAATACGGTCCTGTTTGCAGGGTAAATGCACCTGGGCATCGCAAACAAACAAAGGTACTTATATAGGTTGTTGCGTGCTTTTTAAAATACGGGGATTGCTTTTCTAATGTCTTATTCATTTTGCCAGTGATCCGAATAGAGTAGAGAAGACATTATAACTTTCTATGAATCGGTTGAAAAGTTAATGTATTGAAATTGTAAATTACCTAACGTCCGAAACTGAAAAGAGTATTTCAAATATGGATTTACCTAATCTCCAACGAAATAAAGCTAAGAAATATTCTAGGCAAGAGCATAAGAATGAGATACAAGTTTACAAAAAGGACAAAGATTTATTCTTCTAGAGCTGGCTACATAAAACGATTTGAACTTCTCACTCTTGTAAATATCCAATAACCTCTATTTCTCAACATTGTAGTTTTAAATTCTTAATATTTACCTACCTGTTATCTTTAAATCATCATATTTCAAACCCAATGCTACTTTAACGTCTCCCTCACTAATTAATTCTCTTAGCATTGAGCATCCCCAATGAAGCCTTTCCGGTTTCAGAGTATTATCAAAGTTGTTTTATGGGAAGTGGTGGAAATCCTTCTGGACGGTGATGACGATAATCCCGTTACCCCATTAGCTGTATCAATAAATGGTCGACAGAGATTTTAGACGACTAAGAGGTGAAATATTCATCAATAATATATTGTAGACATCAATTATTACAGTTTGAATTATTCGAGATTTGCCATTCAATTATTTGATTAGTCGATAAATTATAAAATAGTGATAGACCTGTGTTAGATTATGCATTATTTCATGCACTTCAAAGCGTCCTTGTTCATTGAAAAGATTATTAGGCTTAACGGTCCATTCACAAGATTCTTCTTGGAGAAATCCTCAATTGAGAGGTCTAGTACGAAGAATTTATGTCTTCGGTGAATATTATTTGCTTTCGGAGATAATTAGTTGTGTTGTCTCTTCCTCTTACATGTATAATCGATAAAGGGTTCATTTCTACATATGCCCAAGTGCTTTTTATAACAATGTTGAAAAGAAAGTAGAATTCTTAGAAATTGGAAAAACTGGAACATGCCTCGAGATGGTATGATAAAAAAGTATAACTTTGATACGGAATTGAGCAAAAAGAAGGAATGGGATGAAAATAACATTACCAGACTTGGAAAGAGTGTCACTTAATGGTAGAAAGACGGCTCTCAAAGGCAAAAGAAGGAACTGGGATAGAAGTGTATGGACCAAAAACCAAACACTCTGAAAGCTTGGGAGAAACCCCTTCATGAAGCAATTCACGTCATAGAAAAGTGTGCTCAATTCAATATTGATAAATGATTATTATTATTATTATTATCACATGATAGGGGCAGAGGATCAAGGCCTATTTTGCCCATAATAATTTACAGAATATAAATAAAACCATAACTGACACTACACTAAGCCTAAAAAACTACAGATCGGAAATATAGGAGTCTATTTGATTTTTGAAACTATTAACATTTTCCGAGATAATTATTTGCTGAGAAAGACCATTCCAAATATCGAAAATTGTGTTACTCAAAAAGTTTTGCCTATAACGAGTTGTAAAAGGCTTTTTCTTCAGTTTCAAGGAGTGCCCACGAAGACGGTCGTCTAAATTGAGGGTGCAAACTGCTTCAAGGTCGCCGAAGTTGAATTTCAAAATTTGGAAGGAAAGAATAAGGTCACCTCGGAGACGTCTTTCTTCAAATGTTGTAAGATTTTCCATGGTTAATCTCTCTTCGTACGTAGGTCTAACACGGCCAAAAGACAATCTGGTTGCGCGTCTTTGCACTCTTTCTAGCATTTCACGATCTCTAGCTAAATCTGGATACCACGTAGGCCCGGCGTATTCAAGTATAGGTTGCACTATGTTATGAAAGAAGCTTTAGAGAAAGTTTTTTGTATTAGGAACAGTTTAGAGTTCGCGCGTTCACAAATATGAGAAATATGTCCACTCCACGTAAGTTTCGAGTTTACTAATAAACTATGGTCGGTTTGTGATGATACCGTGTTTAATGTCTGTCCAATGATGGAATAAGAATTTTGCGGGTTATTGTTTCCGATGTGTAACACGACTCAATGTTCAAAGGCATCAACCAATCGGAACACCATTCTTGTAGTTTATCAATATCATTCTGCAAACTTAAATAACTGATGTTGGGATTTCCGTAAAGTTTCATGTCGTCAGCATAAGCCGAAATTGAGCTTGACAGACAGTATCGAAGATCACTGGAATATGCGATGAGAAGTAGGGGACCAAGAACGGAACCTTGTGGGATACCGCTAGTTACGGGTCTTTTCTGGGAGAATTCTTGTCCAACTCTAACTTTGAAGAACCGGTTTGTTGGGAAGTTTGAAAACCATTTGTTGAGAGTACCTCTAGGTATAGGAGTCAGTGGATTATCATCCAAGACAAACTGGAATAAAAGGAAATGGAATAGCAGATAAATTAGCAAAGAGCCAGGGCAACCACTCTTATTGCCTAAGTTAAAGTAAAATGCACTGGGAGTTTGAACGAGGATCCTAACGGGACATTGCCGCTTGAACAGCCACCTGGAAAAGCTCAAAGTAGTGGAGGAAAAAGAAGAAATTTCTCTGGGAAATAGGACTATAGAAGCTACTGGTCGTCCAGACTCTCATCAGAAACTAAGTAGAAATAATGGGGTACAATAGATCTTTTAGTATAATCAGTATAATCACTTCACGATTTTTGAGGTTATGATATTGCAAGTAACGCAAATGTGCTAACTCTGTACTTAACATCAAGTACTATCCAGTACGTGCTCTTAGCACATTAGAGTTAAAATCTGTAACAGCTCAGTACTTAGAACAAGTGTCAGATGGCGCTTGGCGTCTTTGAAATAATAAAAAGGAATTAACACATTTGTGGGATAAACCATTGGTATTGTACCATCAATAAGAGGAAAATTTTACTGTCTACGGATCTGTTACTGTTTACTGTACAATGGGAGATCCAATATTATAAAAATGATTCGTAATTAGACTCCGTTTCACATAAAAAGAACACACTAGAAGTTGCAGTCGTATGCGTAGGCCTCAGGCTTTGACCGATATTGTTATGTGCAGCTTCTTCGCGCATACGACTGCAACTTCTAGACTTCTAGTGGGTTCTTCTGATGTGAAACGGCGTATATGCTGACTTTAGTAAGTCCAGTCATTATTACTTTAATTTGCAGAAAAGTGTTCATCAAATACTTTCATTTATTGTGCTCCTATTATTTAAACCCAATGGTATCTAATATCGGTACAAAAGAAAGCAAAACATAGACGTCGTAAAAACTTCTGCGCTAAAAGAAATAAGACCAAAAATTGTGCTTATGCTGATTATTAATTAAATGTAATTAGGACCATATTCATAATATCCAAGTAACCAATTTCACGCGCGATTTTACTAATCCCCATGTCGACTAGTATACAAACAATAACGCTATTAAGTTCAGTGGAGTAATGTTTACCGTACTATGGTATAGACAACGTCGTCGTTATAGTATGCGTTATATGCAGAAAGGTCCTTATCACCTCTACAAACCATTGCGAATGACCATACTTCTGTATCCTGCTCATAGTAGATGGAGTTTGATAGCTCCTACATCAAGCGGGTGTACTCTAATGGCACCCTTGATTATTGTGGGTTGAAATTGACGGCAGACACCCTCTCTATAACCGAAAAGTTGGGACAGCCAAGGGACAATGAGTTTACACTTGATATCAGGTAGTTGACGAGCTTAAATTAAAGGGACGTGTTAAAGCAAGAGCGTTTCTAATGAGGAATACACTGAGAACTTTATTCATCTTTCTAATGAAAAATTATTATTAGGAATATTGAAGGATTATCAAATGCATCCGCATCATGTTATAGGAAATGACAGAAACATATTTTGATCGACGACTTGGACCATTGCAATTGGTTAAAAGAATATGTTGAACGATGATCCACACTTTCTATCAAAAATATTAAGGACGGATGTTTTTCAGATAATTACCAAAAGCGTTGGAGTCTAAACGTATTTTAAATGGCAAGATTGTAGTACTTTTTTTCTTAGAATGATTTAGCAATTCTTCTATATTGATATTGAAAACAGATTAGACATGCAGCAGATGTCCGGGTTTATTTATATGCTACATTTTCAGATAAGTGGATTGTATACTTGCCGTAATAGATATTGTAAGAACTAAAAGTTGTCGGCTCTTTGTTCGACTGTAATTCGATACGATACCGTCATAGTCCGCAATATAACTTAAAGGGGATATACGATATACTCCATTAAAAATTTCACGTCAACTATACCTGGAAGTATTTTTCAATGGCCAAGATTTTAGATTTTTACATACGAGAAAGAATCAAATATTTATTTATTTATTCAACGGATTCACCAATTACAAGTAATTACAATAATTATATTATTACAGTGAACTTATAATTTAAGAATCTAATAATCTAAGCATACATTTCCAATTGATTTCTTGAACATACTTAAAGAGTTAACAAATGGATCAATATTATATTTATTAAACCATCTCAAACCTCTAGAAACAGGTGAGTTGTAACCATGATTTTTTATTGAAAATAATGGAGGGTTTCTAGTTCTTTGAGAAGTAACAAGAAGGTTAATTTGATGCAAAAGATTTGGACAATCAGCTCCACCAGATAAGATTTTATAAACTAATATCAAATCAGAGTGAAAACGACTTGTTGTGATATTAGTTAGATTTAAGAGTGTTTAAAATATTATGGTAATTAAATTGTAGATACGTACCCATTTTGAATGAAATATATTTCAGAAATATGATTTCAACATTTTCAATTCTCACAATGTCATATTTATAATAAGGAGATCACACTACAGAGGCATACTCTAAGTGAGGACGTACCAAAGAACAGTACAATGTTTTGAGAGAATTACAAGAGAATTGTTTGCCATTCCTCATCGGAAACCCCAACATTCTACTACTCTTTGCAGACAAATTATTCATGTGACCCTTGAATGATAATTTCTGGTCAATTGTAACTCCAAGGTCTTTTATTTTGTTGAGTCTATCAAGAACCATAGCATTGATGTTATAATCATAGTTAAGAAGATGTTTTGATCTCGAAAAAGTGATAATATGGCATTTCTCTATATTGAGTTGTAAGTTGTTTGCTCTGGACCAATCAAATAATGTATCTAAGTCGTTCTGGAGGATTTGACTATCTAATTTAGGATATGAAATAGAGGATTCGAGAACAATTCGAATTATTTCCCTCTTTGAAATTGAGACCAGTGTTAATTCCACTGTAAAAAGACTGTATTTGTTCAAGGCAAATGATGGAAAGCATTTTGAGTTTCTATTTAATAGTTAGGTAGTTACATAGGTTATGTGTGCGGTGAGTGGTTCTATTAGGCCCTCCAAAGCGACTCACAAGAGTCTATTATCGCTCACACGTATTCAGATTTCACCTAACAAATTCAGCTTCTTAACAAAGCCGATTAGTTGAATTTCAGGTCCGAGGGCGAAAGAGAGACCCTGCCAGACTAGGCACAAATTATATGCTCTGCTGTTTGATCATCTTCCAGACAAAGATGGCAAATCGGATCTTCCGACAGTCCAAGTTTTAGCATATGATGATTCAGATGACAGTGGCCTGTAAAAACCTGTTAGGCAACGTAGGTAATGCCTGCTATAGTCTAACATATGTTTGGAGACATTCTTCGAAGGATATATAAAAGCCTTTGAGTGAACCAAAATCCTTGTAAATTATTCCAGAAGTCTAAAGCTCTTTTTGCTGTCTAGATATTTAGTGTTTGTTTGGCAAAACCTATTGCGATGCCAATTGTAGGTTCTGGTCCGATAGAAACACGTGTAGCTCTCTCCCTTGCAAGAGAGTCTGCCTTTTCGTTTCCTTCCATGCCAGAATGGCCAGGGATCCAGACCAGCAATACTTTATTGAGTTCTCCTATTGAGGGTAGTCTTTTTTGGCACTTTAAAACCAATTTCGACGTTACACAGTGAGAACTGAGTGCTTTCAAAGCTGCTTGGCTGTCCGAAAAAATTTTTATTGTTCTATGTATAAGATTGACTTGCTCCAATCTCTCCATACATAAAACAATGGCGTAAATCTCCACCTGAAATACGATTGCATGGGATCCTAGAGAGGTTTAATTTTCTGTCCTAGTTCTGCGCCCGTATACACCTGCAGGGTGTTTTCGAGCCGTCTGTGAACCAACAGAGAGGAACAGAGAGTTCCTAATAGTTCATCTTTACGGAGGACCCATTCATCTCTATTTGGAATTAGGACGGTATAAGGCAGGTCGTAGTTTCCTGTTGGAGGCATTATGTCAGAGGTCATTCCCAGAATACTGTAACTTTCAGTGTCCAGTAGCATTCTGCTTCGTTTTGTATAAGCCTCATTTGTGCATTTAGAAATATGCGCAATTCTGTATGTTGTCCATCTAGCCACTCTTTTCAAAATATATGGCGAGGAGGTAGGTCCAGAAGGATTTCCATGGCTGCTGACGGTGTGAAGCTGATAGAACCAGTAATTGCCAGACAACCCTGTCTCTGTAAACCAGATAGCTTTGCTTGGGCCGTTCGCTGTAAAGCTTTTGGCCACCAGATAATGGCTCCATATGCGATCATTGGTCTAATGATCATCACATATTTATACCCAATAGATTTGTTTGGGTCCCAAGCCCCAAGATTTTCCACAGATCCTGCGACATGTCCACAAGAATAGTCTGGCCTTATGGATAACTTTTAGGTAGAAGGAGCGTTTCTGTTATTAGTAGCTCCCTTAGTTTTGTTTCATAATCTAATTTTAATATTTTTCTGATGTCTTTCTACTTGTTATTTCATTTTCAAAATAATTATTGGGTCAGCCAACAATCCTTAACAATATATTTGGAATGACAAGACGGTTTTGACAGTCCCTTTCAATTATTATTTAATAATAAGTTTGTGGGAATATTCGTGATTTGATTGTTTTGCAAAAAGCTGGAAGCTTTTTACTGTAATATGTAAGACGTATATACCACCCAATTTCGTCGGGCAAATTTCCACCTTCCGCTTGCACGCTGATTATTTTCTGAGTCTGCACTTCAACTTTATGTCATATCAAAAGTGAAATGGTTGGAAATAAACTCGTGCCTGCAATATTTTTGGCTTAAACAGAGCTTTAGGAGCAATACATTGGAACATTTCACTATATATGATGAAACGCTATGAAATAGTTGTAAAAGTTTTATACTACCTGCAGAATCGCAATAGAAAAGTCTCTTTCAACAATCGTGTATCTCCAGAGATAAATAATGCTATCGATTTGCCACAGGGTAGTGTACTGGGACACCGTTTGCTTTTATTCTTTATTCTAATGGTATTGAACATTTTTTGAGGTGCGGCTTAATTTAGTTTTATTCAATAATCGTTAATAATTTGGTAATAAATTTAAACACCTATTAATTATAACAGCGATAGCAAGTCGGTAGTCATGGATATCTGGTATTGTTGGTAAATACTGATTGTCATGTAGACGTCAGTAGACGTACTAATCATATATAATTTTTGTAGTAGTTTTTACGCTGCTTCCAAAATGAATCCCGAACACGATGAAAATATACCAGGGGATATATTGGAAAGTGCCGAAGCAATATATCTAAATCTTTTGCCACCCAAATCTCGCCAAGTTTATGAACTTGCATATCAGCGATTCATGGATTGGTGTAAAAAAAATGTGCAAAACTATGCGGAGAGTGTTCTTGTGGTGTATTTCTCAAATTTAACGAAGACCGTCAAGCCATCCACTCCTTGGTCACAGTATTCAATGTTGCGATCCACACTGAATATCAAAAATGGTGTGGATATTCAAAATTACGAGCATGGTTAAAAAGGCAAAGTGATGGATATATACCTAAAATGTCTAGGGTTTTTACAAAGGAGGAAGTGGATCGGTTCCTGGATATGGCACCTGATAATGTATATTTGATGATAAAGGCTGTTCTAGTATTAGGAATTGGAGGTGCTATGCGTTGTGACGAACTAGTTCATTTGAACATTGATGACATCGAAGTTATGGACTCGGTCCTGGTCGTAAAAGTTTTGCAGACAAAAAACAAGAAACCTCGTTTGTTTACCAATATAGGCGATAATTATTTGCGTTTATTTATAATATAAGGGTCCGTTGAACTATAGGGAAACACGAATTTTTGACTGATTTTGCGAAAAATCGATAGTACTCACCTATTTTGAGAATAATCCGTCAAAAAATTTGCGGGTTATACATATTTTGCTGAGAAAAATCCAAGAGAAGATTTTTTTTCGCCACTTGAGCCATAACTTTTGAACTAGTTATTTTATACAAACCACAGTTTAAATGTATTGCACTGTACGGAAAAGTGATCAACAACTTGTGTTCTCGCTAATTATAACAACATTTCAGTTAGTTTCTTCATAATATTGTTTAAATTACCACTTTTATAAATATATATTTGACAGGCTACAAATTTGTATGAAAACAATTAAATCAAATGACAAATGACATAGAAGCTCTAGCGTAATGTGTGACATGGTTGCCAGCTGTAAACGATTACGTGAGAATCATGATATTTTAAAAATATTAATTAATTATATTGCGTTCGAATTTCATCTTAGAAAGTATTGAATGAAAGGGATGAATGCATTGTAATGAACATCAATCTATTCAAGAAGAGGAAAAAAATATAATAATTGGATTCACCCTTCCCCTTCTAGAATAACTTAATGTGGATTACAAATAATTGGTGGCATTTGCCTTCCCCTCAAGATATTCAAGAAGGGGAAGGGAATATAATAATTGGATTCACCCTTCCCCTTCTTGAATAACTTAATGTGGATTACAAAGTATTGGATATCTTTTGAGGGCAAGGCAAATGCCTTGCCCTCTAAAGATATTCCAGAAGGGGAAGGGAATATATTAATTGGATTCACCCTTCCCCTTCTAGACTAATTAAGTTATCCAATACGTTGCACCATTCTCCTTCTAGAATAATTAAGTTATTCTAGAAGGGGAAGGGTGAATCCAATTATTATATTTCCTTCCCCTTCTGGAATAACTTGATGTGGATTACAAAGTATTGGATATTTTTTGAGGGGAAGGCTGAATACAATGATTATATATTTGTTTCCCCTTCTTCAAATACGCAATGTAAGGATATCATCATATATAAAATCATTTATGTTCTTGGGTTTGTCTTGATTGTCGAGTAGTCGATTACAGCTGGCAACCACGCTACAAAGTATTGTATTTTGTTCTATGTTTTGTAGGTTGCATATCTGTGTATGCGATAATTATTAAAATTATTTATATCACTTTCATGTACAGAGCAATACATTTAAACTGTTTTTTGTATGAAATATCATGCCAAAAAGTGATGTCTCAAGAGGCGAAAAAAAATCTTTTTTTGGATTTTTCTTTGTGAATTGTGTATAACCCGCAAATTTTTTGACGGATAATCCTCAAAATAGGTGAGTACTATCGATTTTTCGCAAAATCTGTCAAAAATTCGTGTTTCCCTATAGTTCAACGGGCCCATAATATAATAATAATAATAATTTTTATTCACCATTTGATATAAAATACTGTCAGAAAATGATGCATAGATGTACCTAGTGAATAAAAAAGAATAACTTACGAGGTAAATTACCTGTATGTCAGTACAATAAAATAGATATAAAAAATATATATAATTACAAAGTTATTGTTTTCTATGGAAACATAATTAAAATTATACAGATATGAATCAACTTCACCTAATACCTTTACATCATATATTAATCTAGTAAATTTTGTATTTTTTGCCTTGATAATTTTGTTAGTAACTTTCCGAGCTCTTTTTTGATATTTTTGTCATGGAAATTGGAAGGAGTATACTGGACATTTGCTAAGAAGAACATCTGCTACACTTCTCATTGATGGTGGCGGTGACCTCACTTGTCTTAAAAGACATGGAGGTTGGAAATCGAGTACGGTAGCAGAAGGATATATTGGAGGTTGGAAATCGAGTACGGTAGCAGAAGGATATATTGAAGAATCACGTATCAACAAAGAGAATACTGCCAGAAAAATATTGCAACCTGACAAAGAAGGTACAAGTACCTGTTCAGATATTTCCTCGAATGTTTCATCAACAGTTACGGAGAATATTTTGAGTTGTTCTAGCATTAATGAAAATCTTTTGAATTGTTCGAAAATTGTTAAGTGATCATTTCAGTGGTGCTTTGAATTTTGGCAATAATTTTTCCAATAATTGTACATTCAATATCACTATAAATAACAATAAATACCTATATACAGTGTGTCGCATTTAAGATGAAGACACCCCCATATTTTCGTTCTTTGGAAGATTACAGATTTGAATTTTTGCAGAGTCATACATGTTGATGGGCCACATCTTTTGAGTTAATCAATTGAAATCTGAACTTTAATCTTAGCCTACTACTATTTCGCAAACGGGGCCACTTTTCGATATTTTGCTTCGCGTAAAAAATATCGAAAAATATATTCGAAAAAGTTGTTCAGAATATCATTTAAACCCCACATACCGAAATTCATCAAAAAATTCGTATTTTTCATTTTTCAATTTTTTTGCCCACACACATTTATTATTACAAGATATTGTTTAATTTGATCAATATTCCTTTGAAAGTGCTGTTTACTTTACTGAAATATTTAAATACATGACACCGTGTCAAGATTTTAATTTCCACGGCACAATAATTATCAAAATAAATAATAATTAGTAAAAAATGAGAATATTAAAAATTCGAATTTTGTGATAAAATTTGGTATGTGGGGTTAACATAATATTCTGAACAACTTTTCTTGATAATATTTTTCGATATCTCTAACGCGAAGCAAAATATCGAGAAGCGGTCCTGTTTGTGAAATCGTAGTAGGTTGAGTTTAAAGTTCAGATTTCAGTTGACTATTTCAAGAAATGTGGCCCATCAACCTGTATGACTCTTCAAAAATCCGAATCTGTAATTCTTCAAACAACGAAAATATGGGAGTGTCTTCATCTTAAATGCGACACACTGTATAGTTGCCCAATTAGTTTGTTTCACTAAGTTTGTAAGAGACAATGTTTTTCTCTTTAAATTTCAATTAGAGAGCTCAAATGCAATTACTTCTAGTTCTAGAATTAAAAGTAGCGTTTTTAAACCTTAAAAGTGTTGCTAAGCAACGAGCAAATTTTTGTACGGTAAGGGAATTGATGGCTTTTGCACCTGAAAATAGTACAAAAATGTCAACATTTTTTTATGGTTGGAGAAAAATAAAAGTATGTCAATAACTATTTAAATACGAATAAGCTGTAACCAAACGTTTTAAAATCTCATCTTGTTGAAGTACATCTTATTTATAGTTTCTATCATTACAAAAGTCCGTAAATGCTTTCCACACAAACTTTTTACTGTAAACAGTATTTTTTTTTTTGGTAATTTCATTAATATTCTCGTCAGTATTATGACATTTTGGAATATTAAATATTTGAGACGTCAAAACCGAATAGAATGGAAACATGGCTTCTGTATAATGTTGTTCTGATTGCTTGTGCTCAATCAAAATAACAGTTTTTTCGAAAAAAGTACCTCTCATAATTAGAAGACGTGTGTGGCTCATAATTGTTCACAATTTCTCCACACCCATGGATCCCAAGGTCACCTGAACATAATAAAATTATTTGTGAGGATATAAAATCACTCATTTACACAACCCCGATCTTGAATGTGAAAGAACTTTAAAATTGCCACATACGAACGAAGCTATAAAATCACTGTATTTTCGGCTTTTCACTCAACGGTTATATGTAATAGTCCTGGCTTTTTCGAACGTTTTCAGCAATCCATTAGATGTCGAGCGAATGCTTGTATTTCTGTACACATTTTAAACATTTGCTCTGAAATGTACTACATTTATTGAATTTACTTTTCGACCCTTACTTTGTGGAATCTACTTCTATTTCTATTTTAAATTAAACTCTAAACTTAGAGTTCTTTATCATTGAAGTGGAATTAATTAGAAACTTTTAGTTTCGTTTAAGATAGAAATGACAAACTACCAACAACAATATATCAAATTACTTTAAGATGGATAAATATGTCAAGATGAAAAGTGCAGATTTTTTCAAATTCAAATTAAAGTGTCTCTGCAAGTAGTAATTTTAGTATAAGTGTGATTAGTGATGTTACTTAGTTTGATATAAATTGCAGTCATCAAGGGAACAAATTAAAGCTCCAATCTGAGCATTCAGTATTTTTTTGGATAGCTGTGAAGTTGTTGGAAGTGGTTGACGGCTAATTCCAGCATCTCTTAATAGCCATGATTCATGCTTCTTCGAGTATAATGACGTATATTATTCACCAGTGAATTTAATGAGCAGGTCAAATGACTCGGATAATTAGAACGTATATTGAAGGTTACTTTTATACAAATATCACAATATGATTATTACCGCGACCATGTTTCGGACCCTATGCCTACAATTCTCCATTTCACGCAGTCTGGAGGTAAACGGAGGTCATTTTGAACATTTAATAAAATAAAATTTTCGTGAAATCTTCATATTTTTCGCTCCAACTTATGGCAAAAGAAATGATACTGCTAGATGCAGAATTTTAAGCTGAACTCGATGGTAAACAAAAATATAGGGTGTCCTTTTAAAAAAACTATACTCCAAACTGTCTCGCTTAGGCTGAACACCCAGTATATCTCAAAATATTTTAGAAATGACAACAACTTTTAATGGAAACATTTCTTTGTACTTTTTATTCTAAGTAAGTTATTGCCACCCTGTATCTATCTATAGTATAAGAAACATTTGTCAAATGTTCGAAATAGTAAAAAAATAATATGGATGCTGGAAATTAATAGACGACTCCAACATAATTCGTGGCCATGATCTGAAATCGTATTTTTTTTTTGATAAACCACTTCGGCAAAAATGTCTCTCTTTTATGGACATATTTCTAAGTACTTATGTGAAGCGAAGGAAAAAAACAAGTGCTGGGATGGGATGATTAAGGTCACTTCCGCAAGAGGAAGGAAAATATTCTAGTCTAAATGTTAGGGAACTTTCTGAAGCTGAGTGATTAGAGCGGCTATCGGACAAAAATGTTTTTATATTAAAAGCCATTCAAAATATTTATCTTGGAAAAAATACATCTAACTGATAAATACAAGAAGGCTTTCCCAAAAAATAATAGTTTATCATTTATCACGAATAAAATGATATAAAGGGTAATTTATTAGTGCGGTAAAGTCCAATATCTTGTGAAGTTACATTTTTTAAATGGGACACCCTGTTTTCTACTTGAATTTCATTTGCAATGATATAAGTTTTGTACGTTCCTGTTCTGGCGTAACACTTATATTACGTTACGCTGTACGTTGTATATTCCTCGTATTTGTCATTTCATTTGTTTGGTCAAATAAAACCTCAGCCATATTCAAGTTCGAGTTCGGCAAAAGTCCGGGACCGGACAAATATCGAAGAAAATATAAATTTTGTGAAAAATCCTTTTATACCACAAATTTTACTCCAAGTTAAAGTATAATCTGAAAATATTTTGAAATATACAGGGTGTTCCATTAAAGTATGGCGTATCAAAGTTATATTTTTTCTTATGGAACACCCTATATTTTATTGCCAATAAAAAATATAATACTCCTTCATAATTGCTCCCTATACCTAAATACAGAGGGTTCCGAGTTATGCTGACTTTTTAAAAAAATCTTTTTCTTCGATATTTGTCCGGTCCCGAAATTTTGCCGAACTCACCTCTACTCTGTTCAATTCCACGTTTATACATAGACTGTCCTTTCATTACCGCATTGCCCTATTTCCAAAAACCCAGCATCTTTGTTTCTCCCATAGAGATAGTAATAAAGGGAAGAGACGAAGTCACGTGATCTAAAGCGTACTCGGTCAGCAATTTTCGTACCACGCTAATGTCAAAGTTATTTTTAAGTGTCATTGGTGTTGTAAATTACATTTTTGGTTTGGTTTGGTGACTAAAATGGTTTCTTGTGCTGTTCGAAGTTGTACCAGTCGGGACGGCGTGGATACTAAGAAATCTTCGGGAATAACGTATAGTGTATCTAATGTCAATGTGATGACCTTGAATTTTATTACATATTTTATGCAGGTTAATTTTAATATACTATATTAATTTGAATTACCTTTGAAAAGCATTATTTCTTAATATTCGAATTTATAAAAGAATTTTATGTAAGCCATTTGGCGGCTTTTCCTTCAAAGGGATTAAAAATATGGGTCATCACATTAACAATGGTTACACTATACCACAGGTAAGATAAATAATATGCAGGGGTGTATTACAAATATTTCAAACATGAGTCTGTTACACAGTAATAGTTTTAGACTATTGCAGTTTAATTTACAATTTACATATATTTATACAGTGCGTCCAAAAAGTATTTTCGTAACTTTATGGACGCTATGTCTGCTTTTCAAACCACTAATTAAACAGTAGTTCAGATGTGCATCTGTATTTCAGTTAGTTAGGTACTGACAGCACCTCGGAGTTGGAAAGTTAGATTCTGGAAAATTCCATTAACAAAACATTTGTACTTACATGTTTGTAAGGTACAGATTCTTAAATTTGAGGAAGAATGCAGAATTGATCTATATCTCATTTTGATTGCAGATTTCCCAAGGACATGCAGCGTAGAAAACAATGGATTCAATTTGTCAATAGAGGAGCAAAGTGGACACCCACAAAGTACAGTGTTCTTTGTTGTAAACATTTTGATGATTGCTACATAGATCGAACTTCCCAATTTTTTGTGAGATTAAAAAATGATGCTGTACCAATTTCAGAAACTGCATTCATGACAAATGAGGTAATCCTTCTTTTGAAATCACTTACTAAATGTATTAATTGGAAATGTAGATAGCTAACACACTGTTTTCTCTCTTAGGATTCTACTCAGGAAAATTTAGAAGCACCTTCAAAAATCCGAATATTATCGGATATTTTAATCACTCCAACAAAATTGGCGCAGAAAGAAACGGAAGTTTCCCTACCTAGTACTTCCACAGCTGTTAAACCAGCTAGTTTACAGGAAAGTATTACAACAACTCCAAGAGAACGGAAATTATTCATACAGCTTCAAAATGCTGTACGTGTTAGTTGTAACAGAAAACGCAAATTGTTGGCTGCACGTAAAAGACTTAACCGCAGAGATAAAAAAATTGCTAGGATGAGAGATATTATAAATGATTTACGAACAAACCGTTTAATGAATGAAGAATCATTACAGCTCATTGATAAGTTGAAGGGACCTAAAGAGTTATTTATTCGTCAAATAAAAAAATATAATAATGAAGCACTGCCAAGAGAATACTCTAGTGAATTGAAAAAATTTGCTTTGACTCTTCACTACTACTCTCCTTCTGCATATCATTATGAAAGGAAAACATTTAATACATGTCTGCCACACACAAGAACCTTATGTCGCTGGTACGGAAATACAGATGGGGAGCCAGGTTTCACTACCGAAGCATTTAATGTTTTACGATTAAAGGCTGCAGGGGAAAAAGGAAAAGTAATGTGTGCCCTCATCATTGATGAAATGTCAATTCGTCAGCAAGAAGAATGGGTTCCTTCCAAAGATAGATGTTATGGCTATGTGGATATGGGAATAGGAACTGTTGACAATACTTTGGCAAAAAAATGCCTTAGTATTTTTACTCAATTGTGTTAATGGCCACTGGA
>CAJUYI010000495.1:116174-132316 GCA_910591695.1 Galerucella pusilla
TGTATAGAAAGGTCAAAAATGTGTATAGAAAGGTCAAAAATGTGTATGGAAAGATAGTCAGTAACTGAATATGCTGTAAATCGCCCGTACAGACAGAAAAACCACTTAATGAATATGGAGAACAATACGTCTGGCACCCCATCTCTCACAAAGCCGGTGAATATTGAAAGTATCCAACATATCAAATAAGCCGGAATTATAGAAAACGATGACTTCAACTCCCAGTATAACCTATGGGCTGGTGATGGAAAGGAAATAAAGGGAAGGGCCATCAACTTTCCTCTTGATGCCATGACCACCGACACCAACAAAATGGACACAGAGGATATCATATGCCTAAAAAAACAGAATCGTCTGTTGATATGATCAGAGAAACAAACAAGCAATGTTAAATGTATGAATGAATGAATGAATGAATGAATTTTATCGCAAAGATGACGTTTCACAATCTCGTAAACAAGTTATTTCAAATATTTAGATTATTATTCTGATCGGTTCGGCTATAATGTCTATTTAACATCGAAAAAAATGAATGTACATATTGCTTTCGCACAAAAGTCGTCTTGTATGTTATCAATTTCCAATGTTTGCATTTTATCGGTGTTGACGGGTAATAATACGGAAGAAGTTTATTGGTCAAGTGCAGATCAATATAACTTGATAAATATCACGCGTCCTCAAAAACTGCTTGAGAAATGTTGGCAATCCAATAATCCCGACCTTCCGAGGTTTTCCAAATACAATTAACTGACCGATAGTAATCTAATATGACCCAAAGAAAACTGCGTCAGTTTTCTTAAATAACTATCCATCAGATATAGAGAAAAAATCAGCAAAAGGGTCAATTCTATAAGAAGTGGTTAAAAGTTAACGGTAAGCCGTTAAATTTGACAAAGTTTACGCTATTATAAATGTTTTAATCTATAGATAGTCAAGATTATAATTCAAATTTCAACATGTATGGTATCCAATAAAGAGTTTTACGTTAATACTTTAAAACTTAATATGCATACAGACTAGCAAAAATGGGCTAGAAGATTGTCTTATTTTTAACTGTGCGTTAAAATCTAACATTTGCTTACAGAATTGCTCCTAAAATCAGTCTAGTGCGAATAAGAAACTTGAAAAAGGGACAATTTATAATGCTCTCCTCTCTCACTACTACCACACCGTACATAGACAAGCAAGAAGTGACACTTCGATTCAATTCTGCTTCAATAAATAGTTAAAAAGCTAAGGGGGACATCTACCTTTTTTTGTTAATGGAACTTTATTTCTTTACGTCAGGCTTTGTTTGAGCGACCGGGGGTCGCTACGCAAGAGATCTGACCGTTACGTTATGTTACGTTGCTTCGTTATGTGCCTTGCTTGCGTGCGTGTGCTCTCTCCTGAGTCTCTCGTTTACGAAGCAGCGATTCATATGCTTCGGCCGGGAATCGAACCCGGGCCGCCCGCGTGGAAGGCGATCATTCTACCACTGAACCACCGATGCTATATTAAAATTCTATGCAAAGCTGGTATTCGCAGTGCTGGTGATCTACTTGTATTTGTTCGGATAAATTTTTACTATTATTTCCATAATTTTTTTGCGCGATTGATCTTTTTTGTTTATTTACAGCATCGGTTGTCTGGACGGTAGGTTGTGTTTACTGGTTTCTAAGTTTAACACGTCAGTAAGTGATTTACTTACCGTTCAGACGTCGAAAAGTAATAAATAGCATAAAAACAATTTCACCAAAATGCAAAATATATTTTAAACTGATCGAGAAGTATAAATGTCACTTTTGACATTTCGTTCATTTCGAAGAAATTTAAATCATTTTATTCGGAATTTATTTCAATACGATCGCGCAAAAATTGGTATAAGCATCTCGAACGTTAAGGGTAATTACAACGTTTGCATATAGATTTCTCTCGTAAAATTGGACAAAATGATATGAGGATTAAGGAGTCTAGCACAATTTACTTTTCGAAATACAGGGTGTTGAAATTTTGAAAACTTGAATGTTTTAATTCAATAACTTTAAAATTGACATTTGGCAGGTTGTTTTTAAATGTAAATGGGCATATTTTGATAGAAATAGTAGTTTGTGCAACTAGTGTGGATATGATGGCCATATCGCACGAGGACGAAGTTCGAGAACGACGCCGTAGACGGAGTGCTCAATCGTTCTAGTGCGATATGGACAATCCACACGAGTCGAACAGCATATTTTTTCTACGGCCTACGTAAGAAAAAATCTAGAAAATAAAAATTTCTATAAACTGTAATATAACTTCTAATTGAAAATTTAATAATTCAATTTTATGTTTCCACTAATTTTTTTGTGGTAAACGTACAGTTCTTGAATGTCCAATTTGTATAATGCTACGGTTTCCCTTTTTAAATATACGATGCTGTTATAAGTAGATGTTGCCAGTCGGACTCCCTCATGAAGGGTACCGTACCATTATCTATAATAATGAATATTCTGCTAAATATTTCAAACGTCTACCTGTTGTCGTTATTAATATCAAGCAGAATAATTATTCAAAAATAAAATTAACAATTAAAAAAAACTTCTTCACGGGGAATCGAACACGGGTCTACCGCGTGATAGTCTGGTTTGCTTACTACTCGACCACCGAGGAATATGCGAATTGTTTATCTATAACGTCAGATGTATTACATAATTTTTGCTTAAAAGGAACTAAAGTTCCTACCGTGTGTCCCGCGACACGTTCTACCTTTTTTGTTACCGGCTATTTCCACTGAAAAATAAGTTAAAATAACATTCCACAAAATTTTCACTGAGAGCCAGGCTCTGCTTAAAGCTATCAGCGAACTAAACTGGTAAAAAACTGTAAAGAATCCCTAAACATGCTAACAAGAGACAACAAAGTGTCTCTAATATGGGTGTCGGCACAAGAGCGGCACATGAGGGTATTGCAGGAATGAAATGGCAGACCCGCTAACTGAAGAAGGTTCTAAAGGAGCCTTCAGGTCCGGAACTGTTTTGTGGAATCACAAAGGATTGCATAAGAGGGGAAGTTGGGAACTGGTTAGTTAAGAAACATCAACTCAAATGGAGGCTGACACAAGGACACCTCCATACCAGGAGTCTACTGAATAAGTTAGACAAGGAACTCTTGTCCTGGCTGTTGAAACTGGGTAAGAGAAATTTGAAGACAGTTACCGACCTGGTGACTGGACACTGTACCCTGGAGAAGCATCTGCACAGGATGGGCATAGTTAGTGAACCTATGTGCAGAAAATGTGACTTTACGATGAAACATTTACTCACAAACTCTGCTTCTGTGAAAACTTACAAGGACTCAGACGGAAGTACTTTGGAGTGGAAATAATACAACATCACAACTACTGAAGATTCCTCCAGATAAACTGGTGACCTATACAGAAGACACGAAGTTTCTGGAACGAAAGTAGATAGATAACATGGGTAATGGTACAAAGATTCAGTTCAAGAACCTGGACTGTTGAGCCCAACCCAAACGTATAAATAAATGAATGAACATTCCACATTATTCGTGATTCTGGTTTAAGACACTCCGTAAAAACACGTAACAGCCTTTTGCATTTTAAATGAAATCATCAGAATTCTTTTTTATTATCACAGCCATAAAGTAACGCGTCCAACCAATTTTTCAATTTTCATAATTCATGGCAATCTAAAGTTGTCGTCGGAAAATTTGTGGCAATTTCCAGGCCATCCCCATCCTCATACAATTATAAAGTAACTTTAAATTGGCTATATAAGAGGTAGGTAGGTACTTGGAGAAAAGGGTTCGAGTAAAAGCTTTTGTGGCGTGTACTAAAAAGTAACAGGGTGACCGTCGGAATATTTTTGAATATATATCAGTTGTATTTATAATTCATTCTGTGAAATGGAGATAAAATATATTCAAAAAGTTGAAGCACATCCAAACAGTCTTTTTAGCTGCGATCTACGCATTTTTAGGTTGAGGTATTATGGAATTGTAGTGCTATGAAATTGAAAGGTTTTTTGATATGAGTTTGGGAACGTATTGAATTATAAGTTTATTTTGGTTTTAAGGTTGAATTTGTAGAAATTTTTTATTTTTTTCCAATTTCTTAAGGTTGGTAAGAAATGTTGTGGAGAAAATAATCTATGGTTCTTTGGCGATTGTACTGTAATATATAGTATCTTTTGAACGACTACACTTACATTAATAAAATTTGAAGGATGAAAATAAAGTGTTGTAAACTTCTCTACGAATGGTAACAGGTGACGTAATAGTAATAGATGACGTCACAGTGCCACTCTGGCCAATAATTTTAAATAGGACCTTATGGCAAGTGATATCTCGTTTGAAAGGCATTGACATTCGCTACATAGCCATATTAAGTTTGTTTGGGTTTAAACTAATTTTGACGGATAAATTAAATAAATACCAAAAGTATTATTTCACATTTAAATATTGAAGATTTTTCAGTCCGCCTCTGGTTAGTTGTCAAAAAAATTGACGTTTTTAATTTAATAGTATTTGTTGCTTTGCAAAGTTTTTCTTAATAGCTTATATATTTAATTTTATTATTGCTTAAGAGTTTACATAGGCAAAATGGTACGTACTCAAGCCGACAAAGTAGCAGCTATCTTAATAATTGGTGAATCTAGAAAGAATCTCCATGAAGCGGAACGTTTATTTAATGAGAGATACCCAGATCGCCCTATCTTGAGAACTTATTTTTGGGAGCTTCTTCACAAGTTTGAAGCAACAGGTAGTGTTCAAGATGCCAAACGATCTGGTCGACGAACATTTTTTGATGATAAAAAAATTTATATAGTTGCTCTAATGGTAGTAAACCCTACTTCCTCTTCAACTAAAGTTGCGTCTATCTGTGAAGTAAGTAAAAGTACAGTACAGAGAGTGTTGGCTAAAAATAAATTTCATCCATACAAGTTTAAAATGGTGCACCACCTTTCGGATGACGACCCCGACAGAATACTCGAATTCTGTGAATGTATGACAAATAAAATTAGTCAAAACCCACATTACACGAAAACCATTTTTTTCTATGGGGGTACTTGAAATCCAAGGTTTATACTACGGCACCAGATATCATTGGCGTTTTGAAAGAAAGAATTATTGAAGAATACAATGCAATTTCAGCTGACACTTTCAAACGAGTACGATAAGATTTTACTAATAGGATGTATTATTGTCAGGAAGTAGACGGAGCACATTTCGAACACTTGCTATAAGAATCCATTGATGATATTTGATTAATTAAATTCAAAATAATAATTTCAATAATTTTGATATTTATTTAATTTATCCGTCAAAATTAGTTTAAACCCAAACAAAATTAAGATGGCTATGTAGCCATTGTCAATGCCTTTCAAACGAGATATCACTTGCCATAAGGTCCTATTCAAAATTATTGGCCAGAGTGGCACTGTGACGTCATCTATTACTATTACGTCACCTGTTACCATTCGTAGAGAAGTTTACAACACTTTATTCCTACCCTCCAAATTTTATTAATGTAAGTGTAGCCGTTTAACAGATACGAGGGGGGGAGGGGACTTTTGAATAGCACTGTATAAAGATCCTTGCCACGTCAAGTTTTCAGTGGCTCATAGAAAGAGACACATTCCCTGCATGACGCTTGGGATGTAGTCAAAAGCATGTCAAAATACGAGTTTATTATTACAATCTTTTGTAATATTTTAATTTTATTTTGAAAAAGTTATAGAGACAATCATAGTAATATAAAGAGCAAAGTAGACGTAAGCAGAAAACGCCAACACTAAAAAAGTTCGCACGGAATAGGTAACCGGAAAACGATTCACCCGAACAGTGTAGCACTAGTGCGCACCAGTGCAACAAGCAGAAAACGCTATAATTCTATGGTTCGAATCAAAGTTGGAATATTAAAGTAAAAAAGCAACCTAAATAATAAATATTGTAATACAAATAGTACAAAAATACCCAAAAATATAACACAATTACCAATAAAATGCGCTTACGCAAAAATATTCAAATTTTACAAGGGCTCAGTGAGAAAATCCTCACCAGCAACATCAGACGAAGCAGGGAAAATTGTAAAGAAGCCTCCAAGCCTCACAGCATCACGAAGATGATTTTTATATCTACTTTGGTTATTCCAATAACCAAAAACGGACAACGGTACTTCTTAAAACTGGATATAAATACCCAAAGTATAATAATATGTAGATATATTTACCAAATACAAGTTTGTTGAAACTTGTACAGTTTTTCTTTGGCGAACTCTGCTACATTTCCTTGGTAATACCAAGGAAAAACTCGCTATTAAAACTTTTTCTTTCTTTTTCCAAGAAAAATCACCAACCTTCTCGTTTTAGCTTCCCCAACTCAACAACCACCTTTTATTTTTCTTTTCCATGGTAACCGTACTAAAAAGTTCTGGATTGGATATTGGATTACAACAATTTTCATTGGTAAGTTTTTTACTCCTAATGTTTAATTTCTACCTTTCCACAGATTTCCATAGAATCCTCTAAATTTTATGTTTCCTTATAAATTAATTTAAAATATTTGTACTTGTGACAGAATGCTATCTACAGGATGTTTTGACAGTTTTATACAATTATTTAATTAGAATTTTGGTTGTAGATACATTCTGTTTGAATTTGAATTTCACGTTAAATTTTTGGAGAAAATTAAATAATGGCCATGCGTATATGATAATTGTCGGAATGGTTAAATTCATGTATTGATAACTTGTTTTTTCGTCTACCTTCATGATCAATTATTATTTTTACGTTTAAAAATTAATTAATGTGAAGTACAAATTTGGAAGCTTTGTGTTTTTCCATGAAAAATCATTGAATTCTTCGAAGAAATCGCGTTAACCAAAGCACTAGAACATAATTTGTTAAGGTTATAATAAGAAATTTTTTATTCAAAATAACTTTTGAATTATTTCTTGAATAAATTGATTTCCGGAAATTTTATATAAGTATTCTATAAAATATCGCTGTCAGATAATTTTCCATCCATGTATTTATAAAATGTAGTTTCAAATTTGTTCTATTCACCAATGAAAAACTTTTGTAATACTTTAATTATATTTTCACTGAAAACCTGTATTTCCATTTTAAATGAATTAATTATTTTACCTCAGATATTCACTCCACGCTATTGTCTGAATTCAACAGTTTTGAAAATAATGGTCGAACAAAGCAACAGAGCGCTTTCACGTTTCCACAGCTAAATTGTTATTATTATTATGTATTTGAATTTATCCCTGACTCTAAATAATAGAATATGAACCAAACGCAAGGTTTAATTGGGTCGCCCACTTTTAGAGTTTCCAATCTGTTAGTTTTTAATAAATCAGTTCAGAATATCGTTTAAGTCGGTTATAAATTATTATACCAGCAATTTTTAATATAAATTGGTGGAAATAATTTCAGGTTTAAATTTTTACTTCAGATCATTCACCGGTAGCTAATGACTGCATTCGAGAATATACAGTGCTGTTCAAAAGTCCCCTCCCCCCCCACCTTTTGAACGGCTACACTTACATTAATAAAATTTGGACGGTGAAAATAAAGTGTTGTAAACTTCTCTACGAATGGTAACAGGTGACGTAATAGTAATAGATGACATCACAGTGCCACTCTGTTATGACAAGTGATATCTCGTTTGAAAGGCATTGACATTGGCTATATAGCCATATTAATTTTGTTTGGGTTTGAACTTATTATGACGGATAAATTAAATAAATACCAAAATTATTGAAATTATTTTTTTAAATTTAATTAATCAAATATCAACAATGGATTCTTATAGCAAGTGTTCGAAATGTGCTCCATCTACTTCCTGAAAGTATTACATCATATTAGTAAACTCTTGTCGTACTCGTTCGAATGTGTCAGCTGAAATTGCATTGCATTCTTCAATAATTCTTTCTTTCAAAACGCCAATGCTATCTGGTGCCGTAGTATGAACCTTGGATTTCAAGTACTCCCATAGAAAAAAATCTAATGGTGTCAGATCTGGTGACCGTGGTGGCCATTCTTTAGGACCTCGCCGGCCGATCCATCTACCTCGATATTCTTCATCCAAGTAACGTCTTACTGCACCATAATAATGTGCAGGAGCACCATCTTGTTGAAATGTTATTTCCAGATGTCCCAATTCATCTGGATTATCTTCCAGAATTTCAAGAATTAACGGCTCAATTGCATATTGTTACATCTCCAGATATTCTTCACCGCTTAAATTTGAATTTAGAAAGACAGGACCAACTATGTGGTTTCCCAAAATACCTGCCCAAACATTGACTTTTTCTGGAAATTGGATATGTTGTTCACGAAAGGTTTGAGGATTTGTGCTAGGATTTGTGTCACTCCAATACCTTACATTTTGTGTATTCACATTTCCATTGAGGCAAAAAGTACTTTTGTCACTAAAACAAATTGTTTTTGTGTAATGTGGGTTTTGACTAATTCTATTTGTCATACATTCACAGAATTCGAGTCTTCTGTCGGGGTCGTCATCCGAAAGGTGGTGCACCATTTTTAACTTGTATGGATGAAATTTATTTTTAGCAAACACTCTCTTTACTGTACTTTTACCAACTTCACAGATAGACGCAACTTTAGTTGAAGAGGAAGTAGGGTTTACTACCATTTCAGCAACTATATCAATTTTGTTATCATCACTAAATGTTGGTCGACCAGATCGTTTGGCATCTTGAACACTACCTGTTGCTTAAAACTTGTGAAGAAGTTCCCTCAAATAAGTTCTCGAGATAGGGCGATCTGGGTATCTCTCATTAAATAAACGTTCCGCTTCATGGAGATTATTTGTAGATTCACCAATTATTAAGATAGCTGCTACTTTGTCGGCTTGAGTACGTACCGACTTGACTTAAGCTTGAGATGCAATAAAACCATAAAACTCTTCGGATTTACCGTGCAGAGCCGCACCATACCCATTAAAAAAGAAGTATTTATAATAAGAATGACCCAAAAGTCGTATGGAGTTGTCAGGTAATAATTTATTGTTCGCCAACAAAATGAAAACGACCCTGTCACGGCTAATACTCAAGCCTAATTCAAGTCAAGTCAGTTTCTTGGATCGTGTAAAGAGCTATACTTTTGTTTAAAGACATTTTCCTCCCGTTGTGTCTTTTTGATATTTGTTTACAAATTCCATGACAGTAGTCGCTTTAATAATAATATATTTCGAGATAGTTTGTTATCTTATTCGTGAGCTGTTTATTTTCTATTACCACCGTGTCTTTTACATCATACCTATTGACCCTTCCAGAACAAATGACTTTGACAGGCCGGCTGTATTGTGCTGGAGGAGAGTTGAGCCTTGTGTGTTTGTTGTTATGGACGAAAATTGACTGGTATAGATACAAATGTCGAGAATAGGAGATTTAGGCTGTCTGTCTAGAGAGGGTAAGTGTAGGCTCACGGCACTTAGGCCACATGTGACCCATTGTACATCCTCCCGAGGAAATGTCTCCTAGATACCTGTCCACCTTCCTGGAAAGGACAGGATATACGAAGACCTTGAAGGACAATTCCTTGGGAGGATGTAAAATGGGTCACATGTGGCCTAAGTGCTGTTAGCCTACACTCACCCTCCCTACTCTACAGATACAGATCTCTATGGTATTTGGTCCTTCAAAGTCTTAAATTTTGTTTTGTGACTATATTATTCACAGTATGATGAGGTAAAAGGACTTAGCCCTTTTCCTCGACTATAATATGTTTAGAAAAAAGTTTATTCACGTTAATTTGGACAATTTAATGTTTTAGAGGATGTAAATATACAATATAATGTCAGATTACTTTAATAAACTCCCAAAATGTTCCAGGAACCTATTATGCATCTGATGTGTATATTGTATGAGATAAAACTTTAAATAACTTTCCGTTTAAGTATCTTTAAGGAGCTTTAAACTGTCACAGTTTGCGATCTCCTTAACACCAACGGGGATTTATGGCTCAGCCATATAAATGTGTTTTCAATGGATAACTGAAGGTATTTAACATAATGATGTGAAATAGGCTATAAATATCGAGTAATTGTTTTATATTATTAAGGCGTTACAAAGTTTTGAAAATTTGTCAAGAAACGTGAACGTTCATTTAGAATAAATAACTACTTATCGGGCTGTATGCCCCGACAGAGATTGAATTACAATTCTTAGTTAAACGGGATCGGTATGATCTACAAGATTTAATCAACCCTTCTGGTTTACCCGTTCGCAAGCTCTGCGAGCTTAATCCTGGACTGAAAGCGATGCTTTAATCACAATCAATACATTTTAATAGATTTTTTAATGAAATAAAAACAGCAAGTGTAAGAATATCAAGTATTTCAACTTAACCTCACAAATAGTTTAAAAGTGATAATATACATCACATGGAACTAAAATTTTGTGTTAAACAACAAAACATTATAATAAACATCTTCAGTTATGGGAGAAACGAAATTCATTTAAATCGCATTTATGAAGCTAAACTATAAATCCTTGTTGGCGTCGTTGAGGAGGAGATCGCAAACTGTCAAGGTTTAAAGCTCCTTAAATATACTCAAACGGAAAGTAATTTAAAGTTTTCTGATACCAAATGCATGGTTCATTAAAAGCGTTTGCGGAATATTTAAAACAGTTTATAAGTGATATAAGGTTGTGTATTTAGTTCCAAAAAAAAAATTACTTGTTCAAATTAACTTTTTGCTCTGTGACTGGGTAAACGTTTGAAATTGTATGTCTGTTGACAGGTAAAAAAATGTGTTTTTAAAAAGGATTACTAAAGGGTTAGAGGTTGAAAGACGAAATTTTCAACGTTTGTTATAAGTTCTTGTGATTCATGTATGCGGCATATTATATTTAAAAAAAAGATAGAACGTGTCGCGGGACACACGGTAGGAACTTTAGTTCCTTTTAAGCAAACATTATGTAATAATTATGTAATCTGACGTTATAGATAAACAATTTGCATATCTCTCGGTGGTCGATTAGTAAGCGAACCAGACTCTCACGCGGTAGACCCGGGTTCGATTCCCCGTGAGGAAGTTTTTTTTTATTGTTAATTTTATTATTAAATAATTATTCTGCTTGTTATTAATAACGACAACAGGTAGACGTTTGAAATATTTAGCAGAATATTCATTATTATAGATAATGGTACGGTACCTTTCATGAGGGAGTCCGACTGGCAACATCTACTTATAACAGCATCGTATATTTAAAAAGGGAAACCGTAGCATTATACAAATTGGACATTCAAGAACTGTACGTTTACCACAAAAAAATTAGTGGAAACATAAAATTGACTTGTTAAATTTTCAATCTGAAGTTATTAAAACATTCAAGTTTTCAAAATTTCAACACCCTGTATTTCGAAAAGTAAATGTGCTAGATCCCTTAATCCTTATATCATTTTGTCCAAATTTACGAGAGGAATCTACATGCAAACGTTGTAATTACCCTTAACGTTCGAGATGCTTATACCATTTTTTGCGCGATCGTATTGAAATAAGTTCCGAATAAAATAATCTAAATTTCTTCGAAATGAACGAAATGTCAAAAGTGATATTTATACTTCTCGATCAGTTTAAAATATATTTTGCATTTTGGTGAAATTGTTTTTATGCTATTCATTACTTTTCGACGTCTGAACGGTAAGTAAATCACTTACCGACGTGTTAAACTTAGAAACCAGTAAACACAACCTACCGTCCTGACAACCGATGCTGTAAATAAACAAAAAAGATCAATCGCGCGAAAAAAAATTATGGAAATAATAGTAAAAATTTAACCGAACAAATTCAAGTAGATCACGAGCACTGCGAATACCAGCTTTGCATAGAATTTCAATATAGCATCGGTGGATGAGTGGTAGAATGCTCGCCTTCCACGCGGGCGGCCCGGGTTCGATTCACGGCCGAAGCATATGAATCGCTGCTTCGTAAACGAGAGAGAGACTCAGGAGAGAGCACACGCACGCAAGCAAGGCACATAACGAAGCAACGTATAATAACGTAACGTAACGGTCAGAACTTTTGCGTCGCGACCCCCGGTCGCTCAAACATAACCTGACGTAAAAAACTAAAGTTTCAAAAACACGAACCAAATATAATAAGCAACAGTACAGCAAAAATAACTACGCTACACCTTGTAACACCCAATATTCTAGAAGCACAATACTGAGACCTACCGTCTTGTACCAGAGTAACTGCTCGTGCAGCATCAGTAGGTGTTAAAACCATGATGTTAAATTAAATACTGATAATCAAACTGCAATTGCCAAGTAACGAACATTTGACAGTTGTCATATTGTGAGTTGACCACAGCACTCTACTTATTTTGTAGTTTTTTCTCTACCGTCATTTAAATTATGACCATTTCTAAAATGTTGCATTTTCTTTAAACCGTCACATTTCACAAACAAATTAAGATATTGGGGTAAATAAAAAAACAAAATGCTGGAAACAAATTAGTCTTCTTGATAAAGTTAATTGTGTGCAGATCTACTAGCAGAATTAACCTACAGGGTGTGTCAAAAGTAGAGGAAATTATTGTTTTCTTTTCCCCCCTGTATATCCAGCGAATACCGAATTACTTTTAGGCGTCCGAATAATAATCTTAAAACTACAGTATTTTATCTAAAAGTTGCTAAAAAATTCAAATAAATCAGCTTCCGCATTTGAAAGTAACAACAGTAAGTAAGTAAGTAAGAACATTTTTAAATAAATCATTATTTTGAATGGATCGAATTTTAAGTCGGTAAGTGTAGTATATCTTACACCAAGGTGGTGAAGACTATTATTATTGACCGAGCACCAAAATTATCTCAAGAGGTGCTTTGCTTCGATCGGAATAAGGTGCGAGGCTTATAAATGTCTTCACCACCATGGTGTATATACAATTTTTTCCACCAAGTGTGCGACACAATATACTATGCCGAGCCTGTATGCTTTTCGGAACGGTATGAAAGGAGACGATAATATGTCATGATATATTCTCCAATTTTGACAAATATAGAAATTTTATCATTTTTATTTCAGCGAATCTGCTTAGAATACAATAAAGCAAAATCTCCTTTTCGTATAAAATAACTGTTATACCATTTTACTGGTAGTATCAAAGAGATATCCTTTTGTGATACTCAAATTCGGCCAAGCCATTGTTCACGTAACTGTCTCTGCGGTTAACCATAAAATTTCCGAATGGTTTTAAGATATTGATACTCCTAATTATTGGAGAGTAAAATTTTTATTGGGATATAATCTCGAATATAATTCCTTTAGAAAATATGTTCCATATAATGAGAATGGAATAGGCTGGATGACAGTAAGAATAGCTGAAATAATAATATAAAGATTCTTTTTTTCACATTGCATTTATTTTACTAAAAATATAAATGCAAAACATGACAAATCAAAAATATAGTTTGTACGATAGCACACAAGTCATTTCAACAAGAATTCAACAGAATTTACTGTATGGTCTCTGAAAATTTCGACAAGTTTTATCGAAATGCAAAATCATTACCTAAGTGCGGGGTTTTTTGTTAAAAATCTGGTACCCAAAAAAAACACTGAACGGTAATAACAGTCACGTAGCTATAGCTTTTGCATGGGGAGGGTTTTGGTTTTTTTCATCTGATAGGTTTAGAAGGGGAAAGCTTTATTGAAGGCGCCGCCTAAGGTTTGAACCCCTAAACCCACCCCCCTTATATACGTCCCTGGGTAATAATGGAAATAAAATCGCGGGTTTGAAGTAAACCATTCAACATAATATCACCGCCAACTTGTTCCGGACATATACATATTTGAAAGGATTCCATCTCTCAGTAGTCTTCCTCATTGGCAACTCTATCCGTTTCCCTTACAATATTGTGTTTATTTGCCTGCTCCTTGTTTGTGACCCTCCAAACAACATAGACTGTCGCTAGAATGCTAACCTTTATTTGATAAGAGCTCAAGTAGAATTTTCGATTCAAGTCGTTTGAAAAAAAACAGCGAAAAAGTCTTGTCGCATTTACATCTATAAATCTTGAGTGTATTTTTGGCTCGGATCCACGTCGCGTTTACAATTCACGATGTTTCCTATTTTTAAACAAATTAAAAATAAACGATACACACCGTCTAGTACAGCATTGGCAAATTATCCGATATTATCCGGGTTGATAACATTTTCCCTTGTGAAGTAATCATACTAATATTAAAGTCAAAAAAGATGCTTGAAGTGACCACCCTCTACATATCTATGCATTAACTAATGGTGATATTGGGTGCAGGTTTAAAGTATATAAGGGGCGTTGAGCTTATTCCAATTTTTCAGTACACGTGGTCAGAGATTTTTTAATACACTGTAGAACCTATTATAATCATATATCATTACAATAGCGAAGTCGAGCAGAATTCAAATTTGATTGTCTAGTTGTCAAATTTTTTCTGTTGTGTCAGTTAGGGATAAAAAATTACTTAATTTCTACTTATTTTTTCTTGACAACGGTAGCTGGAACGCTACCGAAACGTTGAAGTAAAGAATTTAAAAAAAATTTAACTTCGATCTGGCACGGCGTTCTGGAACACACTGTACAAATGCGACTAATATTAAAATATGGGCCATCAGGCTGGCTAGAATCGGTCAAAATTTTATTCGGATATCATCGAGGATTCATATGATGCTGGACACTAGAGAATCACGTAATCTCAAGTATATTATGTATAAACATAGCGATAGATATACAGGGTGTCTCAAAATTGACGTCCGTCCTTTCAGAATATGAATCGGGGGGCCAAAACGAATTAAAACGTAAGAATAAAAAAAGTTGAACGTGTCGCGGGACACACGGTAGGAACTTTAGTTCCTTTTAAGCAAAAGTTATGTAATACATCTGACGTTATAGATAAACGATTTGCATATTCTTTGGTGGTTGAGTAGTAAACACACCAGACTCTCACGCGGTAGACCCGGGTTCGATTCCCCGTGAGGAATTTTTTTTTATTGTCAATTTTATTTTTAAATAATCATTCTGCTTGATATTAATAACGACAACAGGTAGATGTTTGAAATATTTAGCAGAATATTCATTATTATAGATAATGGTACGGTACCCTTCATGAGGGAGTCCGACTGGCAACTTCTACTTATAACAGCATCGTATATTTAAAAAAGGAAATCATAGCATTATACAGATTGGACATTCAAGAACTGTACGTTTACCACAAAATTAGTGGAAACATAAAATTGAATTGTTAAATTTTTAATTTGAAGTTATATTACAGTTTATAGAAATTTTTATTTTCTAGATTTTTTCCTAAGTGGGTCGTAGAAAAAATATGCTGCTCGACTCGTGTGGATTGTCCATATCGCACTTGAACGATTGAGCACTCCGCCTAGGGCGTCGTGCTCAAACTTCGTCCTCGTGCGATATGGCCAACATATCCACACTAGTTACACAAACTACTATTTCTTTCAAAATATGCCCTTTTACATTTAAAAACAACCTGCCAAATGTCAAATCAATTTATTCATCCATTTTAAAGTTATCGAATTAAAACATTCAAGTTTTCAAAATTTCAACACCCTGTATTTCGAAAAGTAAATGTGCTAGACCTCTTAATCACGCAAAAAAAATTATGGAAATAATAGTGAAAATGTATCTGAACAAATTCAAGTAGATCAACAGCACTGCGAATACCAGCTTTGCATAGAATTTCAATATAGCATCGGTGGTTCAGTGGTTAGAATGCTCGCATTGCACGCGGGCGGCCCGGGTTCGAATCCCGGCAGGAGCATATTATTATGAATCGCTGCTTCGTAAACGAGAGAGAGATTAAGGAGGCACCAGCACGCAAAAGCAAGGCACATAACGAAGCAATGTAACATAACGTAGCGTAACGTAACGCGTAACGGTCAGATCTTTTGCGTCGCGACCCCTGGTCGCTCAAACATAACCTGGCGTAAAGAACTAAAGTTCCAAAAATTGCGTTATGTCCATGGTTACAGAGTTATTGACAAAAAACAAAGATCATTAAATAATAATGTAATCGGCCCAAATACCTAACCGACTTAATTCAGCATCGTATTTTCATTTTTTAAACGACAATCCCATTCATGTATAATAATTCCCATTTGTGATTACAAAAAT
>CAJUYI010000496.1:0-16827 GCA_910591695.1 Galerucella pusilla
AAAAAAAATTCCTTAAGGTTAATGTTTTGAAAAACACTTCTAGCTAGAAAAGCAAATAACATAAGAGCAAGTGCATTGTTATTCCTTAAGTTGTAGGAAACTAAAATGAACTAATTATCCTAATTGGAGAAGGCTTCTCTTGTCTCTATAAAGAGCGTTAATTGTTTACTGTAAATAGAAAAGATCTCTGTTGACTCCGACGTGCCATCGTTAAAGAACAAATTGAAAACTATTAAATAGTCAAAACAAAAAGTAAAATAACTGCAGTATAATGCAGGGTATGGTGTCTTTATTAACAAATAACTTTGTAGACAGAAACAGATATTGTATTATAAAAATTATAATAATTCAAAGTACTTATAATTGGTTAACGCAAGTTGAAGAGTGACTTATGCAGTGTATGTGAAAGCCAAACGCGAAATCGCTGATATTTCAATATGATGTATAAGCCTAAACAATAGTTACCAACACGCCAACTCTCTTAATGCCGACGTTTGTATTTTGACGATTTTTCAAAAAATCCGGAATATCATTTTCATCGTGTGACTGACAAAAGTCTCTAAAATCAGCATTCGCGAGTCTTTTTGGTAATTTTCATTTCATTCACTTTTTCGAGAAAACATTCGTTTTCCTGAAGAATATCTGAAATGTGGATTCATGAATATGAAAAGGTTGCAACTCGTCCAAAAAATTATAAGTATTCGTTTATTCTCACATAAATGGAAAAATCTCATCACAATCATTGAATCTACAGTTAATATTTTGTCATTGGAATGTTTCAAAGTTTGTCTAGGAAGCAATAGATATTATTTTTCGTTAGAAAGGAGTTATTGATTATTCAAAAAATCGATAAAATACTATACTTCAAACCCCTGTATAATTCAAGCCATTGCTATCTCGAGGTAGGCACTCTGGAACTTTTTGATAAAGAAAGACTCATCTACAGTATGTCAGGAAAAAAAATTTACGGATGATTTTAGAAATCATTTCAAAATCATCCTTAAGCATTCTTTCTCCATATTTTTTGGACGATCTCAGCAACTTTATTTGGATTCAGATTAATGAGCACAAACGTTGACACACTTATATGAGCTAGGTACATAGTTTTGAAAATCAGCTTAATATATCGGTGGAAGCTGATTATACAAAGGAATACATTACATTTACGATTATTATTCACGGAGCTCCCCGTGTGAAGTGAGTGAAAATTAAAAAGATAAAATATGAACTAAGTGATGGGCTCATTTACATATTTTTATTTATTGTACCATTAGGAAGAGCACATCTTTTTGAGGCTCTGTGCAAAAAACTAGTGAGACTCCTAAGTCGCCTAAAAAAAATTATAAACATTAAACAGCGCTCCTCTCCGAATTTCAGGCGTGACGTCTTCACATATGAAATCTCTCGTTCAGAGAGCGAATACCGCGCCGATCGGTTTTCGTTTTGATGACTATTTAGCTAGTGACAGTACTTTGCTTGCTTATATGCTCATTATTTTTTATTATACGTTTTAGCAAACTCTAAACAGTGTTATGTTTGTGAAATAAGAACGTTTAGAAATAATTTAAACTATTCGACTCAATGGACCAAAGCCAGAGTAAAAAAAGCTATAAATATTGTGCGGTTCCAGAATGTAAAAGTACTACGATTAAAGCATCTAGCAAAACATTTATTTCTATTAATAAGGATGCAAAAAAAAACGGAAGCAATGGCAGAAAAGCATAAAAAGACTCAAAGCATTCACTGATAAAAGTGATAAATCAACATTTGTGTATTTTTAGGATTTCATTTTTCTTCAATAAGAATTGTTATACATTAGGTACATTATAAAATACGTCGTCAATCCATATTGAGAGGGTTATTGAAAACCACACGCTTGTATTAATCTAAGTTTTTTCAAATACGTAGATGATGATATTGTTCTTATAGCTTGTGGTGTTATTAATGTTCAAAATTATTCAATAAAGTAATGGGTCAGTTCTTCACAAATTAAATTTTATTAAATAGGTACTGCTTTTTTCCAAAAAACAGGTTATCTTTTTCAGTAGATCATCAACAAAACTGGCGTATATTATGTTTTAAAAGAAATTCTTTTATTTGATTCAAAGTCCCAATCAGCTCTAACAAATATCGCTTTTTTACCAGTGGCATGTGCATTTGGATTTAATGTAAACATTTGGAACTATTATTACCTGCTCCATCAAAATAAGTTTTTCTTGTTCTTATCAACATTGGTGATTTAATTTCCACTACACATTAATCATAAATAGCATTTGGAGAAGCTCCTTTAATTGGGCAGTCTGCAGTTAAAAAAATTGCAATTTTTTACTGAGTAGCGTTATCTCCGTAAATTTGTCCACCAGACCAGGAATAAAATAAAACATCTGGAATCACCCTGTATATCATTTGAGAGAGCATGTATTTATAAAAATATTGACATTTTTAATCATTCTGGCCGGAAAACAGCCAAAAACAATGTGTCACATAGTATTTAATTATAATTTAATAAACTCGTGTTTTTGATTAAAAAACTGCAAGTCCACTGAAAGATTTAGTAGGTCTGCTTTTTCAAAATTAGGTCCAGGCATTTTATTTTATCCACACAAAATTTTGCGAGTAATTCCAAATAAATAAATTCTACGCGAGGCACGTTACAGTCAGAAGCGTAATGTTTGTTCACATTAACTTTCATATGTGGTGACGTCACAGTCATAGTCTTCGCCCTGCTACGGTATGCTTGTTTAATTGGTTGTATTAGGAGAACGACATATTCCATTGACATGACATGACATGACATGACATTGATTTCATAATCATATTTTTATCCTTAGTACTTTGTTTTACGACAGTTAAAACTTATTTAAAAATTTTAGTAAACGAGCCCATTGTATTTTCTATATTTTTATTCCAAAAATTCCTTCTAATGCCTAAATTCGTACGCCTATGACATTATAGTTTTCAAGAACAGAATTTCGGAGCTACCGTATGTAGCGCGGCTAGTTTTTTTTCGCTGCTTTTGAGTGTACACGATCGCTAGCAGAAGTTTTTTGATTAATTATAGCCTTACATCTGATCCATTTTGATTTAACGTTTCAGTCCAATCGTACTTCCTACGATTATATTCGCATCAAGAATTTCATTTCAGTTGATTAAAATTCTTTAATTTCAGATGTCAATCAATACGCGAAGCTGGTTAAATTAGCATCTGTGACAATGCTTCATCAGATAAAAGAAAAATAACAGATGACGGAATATTTCAATGTCATCGCTTACACAGATGATAATAGATTTAATTTAGTTGTAACGATTTTTTTTTTTATGAAAATTGATTCATACATTTCATAATGGTTGGTTGAATATGTATGAATGAGTTATTTAATTGAATTCTTATACTGTGTCACTGAGCAGATTCCTTCAATTCAGTAGATTGCTGTAAAAAATAGCTGTATTTTTAGTTCACGTATTCAGGCTGCACAATTTCACTGGGCTTGACAGCTGTAACTTTCAAATATCAGTAATAGCTATTTATGTATCTAGTGCGCAAAATGCTACCTTGATGATCAAGAATAGGGTACAAGCATAAATTTTGCTATTGGTGGGAATTGACGCTTTATCAGGTCTCCTAACACCTTGCATGGCTATTTTTTTCAAAAAAACATGAACTTTACTTTTAAAACGACTTTAAACAATCATAAAATTTGAAAGTCTGCCAAAACGCGCTTTACGTCATAAAGATGGCTGGCCCATGGTGTGACGTCATATGTTTACGTTCTTATTCGTGTATCACGCACTGAATTCTTGTCACCTTATTTGTTTCTGAAAGGTTTAAAAATGGATAAAGCCAAAAAAAAACTTCGTATTCCAAGTATTGCATTGTTCCAGTGTGTAAATCAACGTGTATTAGAACTCCGGACAAAATATTTGTTACTTTACCTGGTGGCGCAAGCAAAAATACACTTGAAAGTACCTATAAAAATAATACCCTTCTTGGTGTGCGTCATCGATTGTGACGTATATCCGGGTTTTCAGCATGTCGTTTATTTTATTTGCTATTTTGACATATAGCATATAGCTAACCTTAAATTTGATAAATAAGATTATCAGGATTGTATTTAGCCAAATTCGAAAAGGCTATGCAATTAATAATTACCAGCTTCTTTTTCTAACTAAAAATACTTGAGAACTTTCAAAATACTGATGTTTTTCCGTGTATTCATGCATATTTTTGTATTATTTATATAAATAAAACAATAAGATTGATATTCACTTTTCATAAATAATAATTGACCGTAAACAACAAAGTACAGACCGGTCAAGAACTGTCAGTGTGACAGTAGGAAAAGACGTTAGACTTATTGCCGCTACGAAAGTAACGCCTTCATAGTATTTTAAACTCTCGATTGATAGGTTGAGCTTGAGCGTAATCTAAACATCAACCAATCAAATTTTTGTAAGTCAAAGATTAGGGTTAACGTTTGTAATACATTTAAACGGTTCATTATTGTGATATTTTGATTGGGATTAATCACAGACCTGCCATAAAAACATCATTTTCTTACGACCACACATCGAAATATGGTTGGTATATATTATATGTATAAATAAAACATAGTTTAAATCGTACTTACGATAATGCTTTAACTCCTCTTATTTCCTCTGCATTAAAGCAGCTGTTTGACTTCATAAATTCAAGCAGCATAAATGAGTCTACTTTGGACAAGTTATCAGTTTGTGCTTTTACAAAACCTTCGCTAGCCTTATCTTTACTCACAAAATATGAAAGAATCGTCACTGAGCACTGAACTAGTAAAAAATAGTTATTTATGTAACTAGTGTGTAAAGTAGCCTTTTTTTTGACGAATGTGAATATTGTCGACAATCACATGAGTCGAAAAAAAGGTCTTTACACACGAGTTGCATACAATTTTTTTTCTACTAGCGAATATTTAATTAAAATACAAAAGTTTAGTAGTAATTTCCTTTACGCACTAGTGCGTAAAGTAAGTTAAATTTTTCTTCAGAAGAATATTTAACGCTATTATTAATTTTTAATAAGATATATTTTTTTCGTAAATACTCATGGATTTTTGGGGCAGTAAATCATTCGCAGCATTCTGTGCCACATCTAATATATTTGGTGGTGTATTTGCCAAGTAATCTGAGAGATCGTCAGAGGAATCCATCTTTATTTTTATAATAATCTGAAATAACATCATAGTTTCTAAAAATATTCAATTCTTAAATATAAAATACAATTGCTTACCCTAGGTATAGTCGGAAGATCTCTATTTAAATTTTAAATGTCAGATTTAATTCACAAAGAAATGTCAGTCACTCACCGCCAACTTATGCCTATTTACCGTATTATTTACAGTACTCAATAATTATTTAACAATAATTATTAGGTTACTTTACTTTCTATCTCCAATTTATGAAAAAAACTTAGATTCAATATCCGTTTATTAACCTATATTTTTATAAGACTAGATATCTATAACTACATACATATTGTAATTTTTTCTTTACGCACTAGTGCGTAAAATAAAGTTTTACGCACTCGAAAATGTTTCCAAAGTACGTACTTTACACACGGTAGTAGAAAAATGATATTTTTACGTCGATGAAGCAATTAAATTACAATATAAACACAAAACTACACATAACCTCATATTGACATATTGACATTGACAAAAGTAAACAAGCATGAAGCAAGAGATGATATGACATCACACGTAAAATCGGTAGCGTTCGGAAATCCTCGGGTCGTGGTCGGAGACTGCAATAAAATTTGAATTTTATTTTGAAATTTGGAAGTAATTTCCAATGGAAACTGGTTTATTTCCTATTATTAGTCATCTTTGATATCAACTTTACTATTATAAATCAATATCTAAGCAAAATATGAAATATGCTTGTACCCTATTGAATTATTCGAGACCACCAAAGTAATTCGCGCACGAGATGCAAACAATATTTTCTCTACAAACGTCAAAATAAATATTTTAAAAATATTATAAATAAGTAAAATGCCTAATTTATTATTGAAAATAGTGTTGAGCTGTAAAATTCTATCATTATTTTAGAAGTATTCATTTGTCATTTAAATAAAAATGGAAAACAATTTTGAGATTTGTTTAATTTGATTAAAATACCAATGTCTTATTAATTTACATGCAGTGTGCGAAATATTTCGCACCCTAATGCGTAAGAATCCGAAAAAAAGTGTCACTGCATATTGTTGTCAATGCGCAAACCTTGTCATTTTTTGACGTTCATAGAAAATACTACTATCCCGGAATTATCAAAACATTTGAATTTACTAGGTTAATATTTTTTTCTATTATTAACGTAGGTCAATAATGGACAAATTGGGATATTTTGATAATTCAAATAATTCAACAAAAACCCGTGCAACATAATTTTGTATACCCAGGAGATTGTCTTTAACATATTTGCTGCTTGAAATTACCTATCAAGATAAGATTATTTGAATAAAAGTGCCATTAACTTAAAATTCGCGCTCAGCCAAAAATGACTGTTGACATAACGAGTACGTTCATAATACCTATACTTGTCAGACGACGGGGTAAACGATTCTCGTCGTGCGTTTGTGAATTATTTTTAAGTTTTTTCTCTCAAATTTGTCTAGTAGAGGAAAAAATTGTATATACTCTATGGTGGTGAGGACATTTATAAGCCTCGCACCTTATTCCACTCGGTGTAAAGCCACTCGCAAAATAATTTTGGTGCTAGGTTAATAATAATAGTCTTCGCCACCTTGGTGTATAATAAACTATGTTCTACAACAACTTCCATGCAATAATAACGTTATAATTGCAAAATAATAACGGGGAGACAGTAAACATTATAACAGATGTTTTAATTGTGAAAAAACATCTCAATAGTATTAAAAATGGTATTTTACCTTAAAGCCCATAACTACTAGAATTTAATTCGAGGTGGAATGTTTTCAGGGGTCCACTCTGTATAACCAACATACACCTCGAAGATGTGTATATGCTGCTTGCATTTCGTTAGGTATTATTTACATAACACAGCAGCAAACAACATCGGTACCGTATAAACAGCCTTCCTCCCTACGGATGCAATTGTTTCCTTTCGGCTGGTGGTCCTTTTTCACCGACGAGTGCAAGTTTTATTATCGAATTTCATATGTTAAAACAGAAGAGGGATTACACGTGTTTTTATGGCGCCTCTGAGAAATATACTTCATGTCGATTGCAGGGTAGGTTTGAGTTAGTTTTTTTAGATAAGTAGCACCATTGTCTATTTTCATTGACAATAGTAACACGTTTCGTGATTAATTTATTGACATCCCAGATAGACCTAGGGCGCGTTCAGTTAGCGCTAGCAGCGTAGCTCTGTGAAAGCGCTCGAAGGTGGCTGAACGTCTATGCTTTGATACTATATCAAACATCACATAGCCCTTAAACCTTAAATTCATTTTATAAATATAAAGTTTTATTATCTCTTCAATGGAAAACCTCATTACTTATTTGATGTTAGAAGAACTGGCGGATGAAAATAATATTATGGATAATATTGTGGAATTGATTCAACCTCTAATTGGTATATAGGTATATTTCCACGCAATATTTTTCCCTCAATATTAAATTCTACAGTTTCATACGTTTCGATATTCTCCGCCATAATTAAACATAAATAAAAATTGAACAACAGAAATTTCAAGGTTTGAATTGTTGTTTGTCGTTAAGATCATAAGGTATTATTATTATTTCTTCCTGGGTTGACGTTGACATAATGAACCGCTGACCAGCTTAGCGTAAAATAGATTCGCTGGAAAAAATGGCGAACGCTAGAGCTAGCTCTGTCACTCAGCGGTCAAATTTGTCCTCTGCTCACTCAGCGCTTGCCTAACGCTAGCGTGGCTGAACGCGCCCATTTATAAGACGTCTTGAAGATCTTTGTCAGACGTTAACTACGCCTTAAAGAATTCATGTACCTTGGATACGTCCCTTATAGGCCGGATGTTGAATATTACGGAAAGATAATATATTTTCATAAGAACCATTTTTGGTCTCAAAGAAACTCACAAAAGGCATGAAAAAGACGTCATGTGTAACTGGGTTTGGGGATATCCATCTATGGTAGTTGATTGGAGTGATGTATAAATAATAACTAAAGGGCGGAATATATGCAAAGTGCATATATTTGCATACTTTGCATATTTTTACAAATTTCATAAAAAATTGCATATTTCGGCAAAAATAAAATTTGTGTGCATATTTTTATGTTTTTCGTTTTATCAAAAGATTAAGTGCGACCCTTGCAGATAATTGAAATAATTTAAAAGGTGGGTAGGTTTTATGATTATATGGTTTATGGACCTATTTCATTATTATCTATATGGTTTATTGCCGGCATTTATTGGATGTTTAGGAATTTCCAAGTAATCAATGATATTTGGACATAAAATGTGGTCTCTTCTTTTGTATTTATATTGTATAGTATAGTTTGAAAAATATATCGTTATAAATGCATTTTATACTACCTATTTCAGGTTAAAAGTTTTTCCTATTATATTTTTCTTTTAATTTCACTTAAAATAATTCCTTTATTTCCATTTTTCCATGTTATATTCAAGGCATATAATTTCATATTTTGACAAATAAATGCATATTGTTGCATATTTCAAAGAAAAACTATGCATATATGCGCATATTTTAACTGAATTGACGTGCATATATTCCGCTCTTTCAATAACTGGCCAAGTGAGAGTCGGACACGCGCACGCTCTCGCACGTTAGCTATAGAATATAACTCAATATTCTGTGAATATTTCAAGAATTTAGCTCTTTCCGAATATTGCTTGAGCTATTTTCTCATAAATGGAGCCAAGATATTGTTTGTAAAAATATTTAAAGTATTCTGTTTTAGTATATGTTGTTATAGCGGCAACAGAAATACATAATCTGTCAAAATTTCAACAGTCTAACTATCACAGTTCATACGATACAGCCTGGTGACAGACCGACGGACAGCGAAGTCTCAGTAATAGGGTCCGTTTTTCACCCTCTGTTTAGGGAACCCTAAAAAGTAGCCATTTGTATGTTAAACATTATACTTATTTTTATTTATTAACTCACATTAATTTATTTTCTCAATTACAGTTTCCTGTAACAGTTGTCATATTTAAGAAAAGCGTATTATCAATAGATATCAAGATAATAGTATCATACTAAATAACGCCTCACAAATTTGAAAATCACTTGCCAAATAGTATACCGTTCAATAAGACTAAACTTCTACTTCTCGGGCTATGTGTGCCCCGACAGATAATGAATAACAGTTTCAAGTTAAACGGGATTGGGAAATATTGGCTATGGAGCTCTAAACAAAAATTTTAAATGCCGTATGATTAACTGATGATTTTTTAACTCAACTGTCATAAAACACTGTCAAACATTCTTGGCTGCGTTCAGATTTATAGAGTAGACGCGCCTGAGCGTTCATATTTTACCCAAAAATCGTTCATAAATGTAGAACGTTTACGCTAGCTGTTAGTCTTTTCCGTTCACAAATTGATGGGTAGAACGCGTTCTAGGATGAAATTTCCACCCTACTCGAAAAGTATGTTGACTGATATTCTAAATGAAACTAATTATAGTCTCGTTACGGACCAGGAAGGAGATTTAATTATAAATAATAGAGACTTTTAGCTTGTCTTAAATTTCTCACGTATCCGTATACGTAACGAACTGCGCATGTGTAGACCCGTTACGTCTCAGCCGATACGATGCGCTGAACGTATTGTTACGTACCCTATTCCGTATACTTAAACGTATCCCTATCCCGACCAAAGTCAGTATTCCGAGCTATTAGTGCTATATTACATAATCTTCCTCGTCTAGCAGCAATGGATTATTTAATATCTCCCCCATTTTGTTTTACAAAAATATAAAAAGGTAAAATAAAAAAACTTTGAGGTTATACAATTAGAAACAGAACGAAGCGATACGTTTTCTGCTAAAAAGGCTTTCTTGACAATTTCTTCACGTCAACGTAACTCCAATACGGATACGGATACGTGTAAAAACTTATGACCAGCTAAAAGTGTCTAATAACAGGGTTTTAATCCAAAACATCAGTATCGCTAATAGCTGTATTTCAACAGGTATTCTGAGCCTTCCTATGGATTCTTCTTGGCGTTTTAATAAAGGCGGAAGTCTTTCCAATAAACGTTGAAACTGCAATCTATTAATGCCAAAATGTTGTTGAAATTCTTTGTTGGTGCAATTATTAACAGTTTCTATAAAATTGTTCACCCCAGACACTTTTCTTCGTCTATATTCCAAGTTTTCTAATACATACTCTTCTTGGTCGCTATCAGATTCGCTCTCACTACTATTTAATAAAATCAAGTCCACAACAACCTCCATTCTACAAAATAGTTCTGAGTGTCAGAGACAAGTATCGTACATCGTACCGTTCGTATTTGCAAGTTAAAGTACGAACGTTCCGATAAAACGCGCCCGATGTCGTCACACACTAACGTCAAACAAATCTGAACGCGGCCCTGATGATTTTTTATCTCAACTGTCATTAAACACTGTCAAACTGTCAAACATTCTAGAGAAAATTTTTTGACAGCTCCAATAACCAATAAAATTTCCTTATATTTTATCATATGAACAATTTCACCCAATCATGTCAACATTACACTGATAACAGACCATGGGCTGTTTTCACGCTGCTATGGACACATACCTATTGATTTATTTCGATTTTGAAGTTTCAAATATTTAATATTTGGAAATGTCACGATTTGGTTGTAATTCTATAATTGGTGAAAAATTTTCTATCCGAATAACCCTCGGACATTGATAAATGCTCAAAAATTTTATGACAACTTTCTCAAGCTTGCTGCTTGTAGGCAACAAGCTTTCGAAATCTGTCATAAATTTTTTTCGAACAATTATCAATGTCCCTGGGTTATTACTACTGAAAATTATTGGGTCTGCCTACTTGGGTATTTGAAAATCTAGATTTCTATTGGTCAATTTTTCAGTTTTACAATGAAAACCAGTGTTATAATGAGTATCATTATGAAACTGAAAATTGGCATTTAAAACAACTCAAAGTATAGGAGTAGAAAAATATATTATAATTCTTAAAAACAAGCAAAGAAATGAGAAAACACTTTCGTTACAGATTCAGTTACCGACAGAACGTTGCCATAGTGTGTCCGCTCGATTTGTCACGGTGCTGTCATGTCTTGTCTGGTTATGTTATGAATACCGCGAAGGAACGGTTATTTGATATTTCTGAATACGGGTGTACCTAAGAGTACTTTCAGCAGTCTCACCATTGTCTATAAAAAGTCTTTTTATAGACAATGGTCTCACTGATATTTTTCTTTTATAATTAAAATCTCTTTGAATTATTATCATTTTTTTAATTCAAATTCAATATTAATCCGGCCCTGTAATATTCATTTTATATTTCACTTGTACATCCTACGTAGACTATAAATTTATACGTCGGTCGAAATTGTCACCGAATGAATATGAAATAGTGTTAAGATCTGCTGTGTTTACTTGTCGAGAGATGACCGCCACCTTATGTAGTTACAAAGTACATGTGGGCGATTCTTTTAACTTTATTAAATATTATACATACATAGATTTTTTTTGTAATCCGAGACAAGTCACAAGAGAGGAATGCGGGTAGGATAAATCATTCTCCTAGACACAAAAATGTGCATCAGTGATGAACAAAATGTATTATTCATGATACAAACTAAAGTTTAATTGAGAAAATATATAATACCGGGTGATTAAAAAAAGGCAACGGGGTACCGTATGTCCTAGAGTTTATCGTTGTCGAACTAAAAAGGGAAATAGTTCTTAATTTGACAATAAACTAGTGATAGGAAAATGACGAGCCATTTTTCCTGAACCTGATACGTGAAGACGTTTAATTTTACGATTTTCAATAAATATATTTAGAACGTAATCTTAAAAATATCCTTCCACAAAAAGAATACAGTTTCACTTGTTAGCAAAGCGAGAAACGGGGAAAATACTCTTAACAAAATTCGGCGAAGCATTTTTCACAGTTTAAAATGGAGCAATGTCAATAAATTTACATTCGTAGAAGAGAAAAAGGGACATTTATGGAGCCAAGAACCGATCTCGCTATTCGCATATTTGATTAAACAAGAAGAACATAAATTTTCTTGTATGGTATAATACAAAATTTACTTTTGTATGAATTTTCTCGGTGTCAACTTTGAATGTACTTTTTAGTTTTAGACCACCCGTGAAGATTGTGGATATTGATGTATTTTTTTGCAAAACGGAAGGGAATTTTAAAAATGGTTCAAGCTGTTTGGAGCTGTTTAAAGTGAAACATTTATCAGGAAAATGCACAAACAAATTTCAGCGACGCACTAACATTTTTTATTTAGGGGGTTTTCTTGAAAGTAGAAAGTATCATTTTTTATACTTGTAGCTTCTAAAACGGTTAATATTTTTAGTGCAACATGCGGTTGCAATATTGGCAACATAGCATCGCCAAATTTAAAATACAGCATATGACGGGGCAATTTATACAGAGTAAGTGTGGATTTATGCAGTAACATTTAACAATTATCAAATAGCATTTAACAATTAACATTTATCATTTAACAATTAGTAAAACTGCCATCGTTTATGCACACAGAATTATAAATTAGGAGAAAATAGTAAACATGCGCACAAGCCTGAGATTCTAGTTACAATAACCCTACATTTTCATGTATATTTGTGCATTGGAACAAATTTGAAGATGTATAGTAGATTTGAAGACTTTTTTCCTCTTATTAGTACAACTTGAAAATAAACAAACACACAACATAACCTTAAGTCAACCGCTTTTCTATAAAAAAAGTGAGGATCTGCGTACTAGTTGCGCATTCGGTACATTTAATTTAAGAAAGTTAAAAGATGGCCAACTTCGTAATTGTTAAATGATAAATGATAATTGTTAATTGTCTGCATAAATGGAGTCATAGTGAAATAAGTAGTTTAACTTATAATTAATAAATGTTAATTGTTAAATGCTAATTGATAATTGTTAAATGTTGCTGCATAAATCAACACTAATATTTGAGTATGGAACTCCTTAACTATTTACGAAACGGATCGCAAGATTCTCATAGATTTTGGAGTGTAAAGATCTTGTTAAATGACCGATATTATAATGATCCTTTTTTTGGAATAATATATACAAATAAGTTTAATGCCTTTTCATATCATTAAGAAAAACTGAATATTTTTCGTATGTTTCCTGTACCTAAATGCCATAATTTCGGAGTTATGGCCATATTTACATAAATAAATAAAATAATATTGTATGCGATTGATCTATTAGCTACGCTTGTTATGTTTAAGATGAACCAATTGAAAAATTTTAAATTTGAAAATAAGTGAGGGACGTTACGACATAAATAACGTGGTCAATTTTATAAATTAAGATTTAACAAAAAATAGTATCTTCGTTTTTCAAATTCCCTCCAACTAATCCCTTTTATCACCTATAGTCTGGATGCATGGTGTATATCTAGAACTTTGTTTATTTCTATACAGTGTATATTTTAAAGATACAGAGCTTACAATTCAATGAATAGTAATTTAAAGAAAACAAGCTTTAATCAGACTAACTGTAGTGCTTCTAGGTCAAATCCGTTTTCGATTACATATTGGAAACTGTAATCAACTCTCAAACTACTCGATAATTTTGTACGTATAGATACGGTCTAAGTTCATAAGCTGAAGGCAAACAAAGTTAAATTTAATATTCACCAAATGTGAGGGTCCCAGCAAAGTTATGTATCATTTTGTCAGGTTCACAAAAACTGTACGGAAGCTATCCTTACCTAACCTAACCTCAACCTTAACATTGTTATACTGTACAGGAAATTATTAAGAATTATAGATAGCCCATGCCACATGTATGCGTCATTATTTCATGTGGATGATGTTTTCATCTTCGAAAGACAAGTAGAAGAAGGCTATTCCCAAGAATCAAGTTCGATAATTGACGCTGTAGTGAAACGAAACTATAACAATGCACGTGGATGCATTTTGTACTTCATCGGAAAACAACATGATATACAAATCCAAGTGAAACTACGGGTTAATGAAAGGGTGGCAGAATAAAACAATTAATTTATCTATGCCGAGTCACAGATTCCAAAGAGAACAGATACGAATCCCGGTCAAACATCAAACGATTTTCAGCTCCGTCTTCAATGACCTTGGACCTTTAACTCGGTATGGCCGCGATGTTGCCAGTTTAAAATATCTTCTGAATTTCTTACCAAATTGCAGTGTTGACTCGGGGACAATAACAATTTCTAGTGCCAGACCTAGTTTTTTTGGAAGTTTCCACTAAATCTTTAAAACTGCGCCATGAATTAAAACAACAATCATAACCTAATATATATTTATGTATTTATTCAATACCTATATGTACACTCTTATGATTTGTTATAAAATAGTCATTACTCTTGGGAGATTAATTGATTAATATATTTTTAGATAAAACAAATAATTACAAAATTCAACCAAATTTTAAAGTACAAATAATGCTTAATTCATTTATTATCGAAGGGAATACAATATACCTATACAATATACCTATGCATAATAATTTGTATCACCAAAGTTAATATCAAAAACTTTAAAATTTCTTATATCATAGGCTGGGATATTAAATTACATACTCTCATCCTTTGCAAATCGAAAGAAGTTTATTTTTATTTCCGAATAAAATTTATTTGGACTGTCTTTGTATGAACAATACACTCCGCCGTGATGTTCATTCATTTTATAAGAATAATAGTCTATACCATTATATTTTTATAGTTAATATTACCACAACGCACAATCGATTAGTCAAATAACACAATTAATGTCGCCGAATGAACACCTTCAAACAATGAAGCGAACAAAACTGGCGTTATGAATTTTGAGCACAGATTACAAGTGATTTTGAGCATATTTTGACGTTTTGAGCCAAGCCGTCACCCTTATTGTGCATGTTTGCCAATGATATGGTTTATGAAAAAAGTATATATTCATGATATGATTTTTATACATTATAATATTCTTAATAATTGTATAATTCTTTTAATGTTACTAAAATTTCAAAACAAGTAATTATCGAATATTTGTATCTGTATAACTATCACACTTAAATTATTCTGTAAAGGTAGAAGGCTGCAGCTCAAGAATTCCTAATTTTTGAGAGGTAGCTGGTCGCAACACCGATTAATTTAATTTCTTACTTTGTGCTTGTACTATTTATGTCAATAATAATTCCAGTGACTTAGATAACACTGGCCAATAAATTTTTTTTTGTCACATGAATAATTATATCAAATTTTCAAAGTATTAGGGCTACTAAACAATTATATATAATTGGAAAAGGGTTTTCTTGTGACATAAATATATTTATTTTTGTGAAAAATCCATAGATTAGCTATACTTGGAAACATTTTATTGCTTAGTTTACAATGAACTATGATTTTAGTGAATATTCAGCATTTGGAAGGACAATATTAAAAAAAAATTAATATATTTTTAATGAGGGTACACTAACATAACCAACATTCATCACAAAGTTAGTGTGACAAAAACAGAGATAACTAGTGTAATTAGATATATTTTTAAATGTGAATATCGTAACTTTATCTTGGTGGTAGTTTTAACGAGATGTTCATGTTTTGAATCATCCCAAAGTAGCATATTCACATGATGATGATTTATCTGAAATATCTCTTAGAAATTTCTAATAAACTTCATCACCTAATGATCCGAAAAGCCGTGGAAATGATACCTTTAATTACCTTTACATGGAATTTATCTTCCCTGTTATTGTTGTCAATGCTAAATACAATAATTTCTTTCCAAGTCAAATTAGATAAATTAAGATTTCCAGCAAGAGGTTGAATTAAAATATTCATTTTAGAAAGTAACAAAAATATTTTGCGGTGCGTATTTTCAAATTATATTTCCCGCAAAAGATTAAATTGAAATATTCATTCAAAAAAGGTAAAGGAAATATTCTCTCCATTCCGTATCTTTGAATTATGCCTTGTCTGATGTTCTTTAAAGTGAAGCGAAATTAGAGCTTAAAATCACTCCATATAACTAAAAGAAACTAATAGATTTTATAGAGAACACAATTTTCATACTATTTTACGTAAGTCAGTTTTCAGAAAATGACAAACTACTTTTTATTAGTGAAAGCAAATGAAGCCAAAATGACAAAGTAATTTTTCAAAAATCAAATTTCAGTAGGTATTTTTTTTATTTGAGAGCACAAGCAAATGCCTTCTCGTGACGACGCTGTAGGTCTTCTCCGGGCCGGCCGGCACGTACAATATCGCTCTCTTTATTTTTCGTTTGCCGTTTCATTTTCTTATCAATTTTTAACCTTCGCTTATTAACCCTCAGTATCACACAGATCAATTCAGTATTACTTGCATTAGTTGTTTCCTGATGATAAAGTAGTGCCAAAGGAATGCACCCAAGAACACGGCTAATTATTCCATATTCGTGAAAATTCTAAGATTTTCTTTGTTCACTATAGCGTCGATTATCCAGCTCAGCTTGGTTTTAGAGAATAGATTCAGACGGAAGCACTTTGGAGTGGAAATAACACAACCATCACAACTACTGAAGATTCCTCCAGATAAACTGGTGGCCTATATAGAAGACACGAAGCATCTGGAATGGAAGTGGGAAGATAACATGGGTAATGTTGTTGAGCCTAACCAGCCCCGGATCTAGGGGGGGG
>CAJUYI010000496.1:21827-35773 GCA_910591695.1 Galerucella pusilla
GCTCTCGGTGAGATCTTTTCGATTCTTAAACAAAAAATAGTACGTTCTATTTAAAAAAATGTAAGTTTGTGCTGCTACGTGGTTTTGGAACACCCTGTAGAATCGAAAGTATTTTCAAAATGTGCTCTCAGTAACTGTATTAGCTCACACAAAACTATAAAGTTCTATCTATCACCACAACGATGTAATCCTCCGATGTCAGAAGATTGCCCCACCCTGTATATATTTCAGTATCTTCAATTTCAGTTGTTACTCTTGCTTCTGTTAGTGCTAAAAGATCAATGCTACCTCTATGTAATAAAGTATTAATCTGATTTAAGCTGGACAATTTCTAATTGCTATATAAAATGTGTCTTTTTAAGTTGTTGTTTTTCCATTTTTATAAGACATTGGCAAGATCTATCCCACACCGCATGCTTAACATCCAGATTTAAATTGAATTTTGTGTTAGCCCGTAGGCAGTTTATGCAACATTTTTCATTTGATTTACATTCACTAAATTTATGATGTTTACTACAATTTCCACAAAAAGTCTCCTCTATTTTACAATCTTTCACAAAATGATTAAATCCCTGACACTTAAAACATTTTGGAACACTTACAAATTCAAAAATTCTACACCTATATAAACTAATGTATACAAATTCCCTATTTCTAAGGAAATTTAAAGTTTCGGTATCTACTTCTATTACTAGATTAATCAATCCTGTTTTATTTATTTCTTTGGACTTATTTATTACTTTTAAATGAAAATTATCCCCAATGTTTCCAATTTTGTTTTGTCTTATAATTACTTCTTCAATATCTTCTTCTTCTTCTTCTATTAGTATATCTTTGGGGACGTTAATAATTTTTAATTTTGGATACACTTTTTTTGGTTCAATTACCTCATATGATTCTCCTAAATTCTGTTTAATTGAGTTTGATACAATTGAAGCTTCATCTTTACTACCACATTCTAATAAAACTCCTCCATTTTTTAGACTTCTTTTAACATTAACTTCCACATTCAATTGAACTGGATCAACATTTTCAATTAATTTTTTCTTAATTTCTTCCACTGATTTATTTTCATTAGATCTAATTATCAATACTTCTTTATTATTTCTCACAACACTACTATATGTATTTAAATTATTTACTGCTCCAGCTTGCTGCATAGCAATATCTCTTCCATGTGGAGCTTTCATATCCATCATAAACGTTTTAACTTCCTTTAAATCATTTTTCATATTTTTTTTCATAAATACTACCATATTTTCCAGGAAATTTGAACATTCCTCACTATTTTTAATTTCCTTTTCTTCAATTAAATTACACGTTCTTCAGTGGATGATAAACCTATGCAATAATAAGTATTAATAATAATAAGTATTATGGTCCTATAACCTATAACCTATAACCCATATGTAGCTAAGTTTTCTCTCAGGGTATGTACGTCACAGCAGACCATCGGAAACCCTCAACATTTAAATGCTTGGTTCAATTATTAATTTTTAAGTGATCACGTTGATAACTTGAATATTTTCAAAAAGTAACCTTTTTTATTTTGAAGAATAGATCTTACGTTCTACCAAATAAAAAAGTCAAAAGGATTAAGGTCCAGTGGCTGAACTGAGCATTATTCTATTGTAATATAATTTTATTTGTTTCCGGACATCGAAATTTCACAGGCTTTATCGAACTGCATCGGGATGCGGTTTTACAATGAATCGGATATTTGATTGAAATATACTAAACTGTGAAATGTTAATGAGAAAACGAAATCATAGGCTGGCAAATCGTGTGTATGTTTGAATATTAAACATGTTATTCGTAAGCACGCATTTAATCACGGAAATTGATGTCGGTAGATATTTCAAATGCTGCTTTTACTACAGATTAATTGATAATAATCGTAGAATGAGTGTTATTAAAAGCTTCTTGTTAATCTGTTTGAACGTACACATACCAATTCAATTAATAATACGTTTGTTTCGAATGACATAATGCTCATTATATGAATGTATACAGAGTAAGTGGTAATTATTGATTAGAGTGGTTGAAGTACTCAACGTTTTATGAATATTCGCTATATTATTTCTTTGTTAACTCATTGATAACGTTTGATGTAGGTAAGTCAATAATATTGTTGATAGATCCAGCTGTAGAGTGAGAAGTTCGAAGAGTGGCTGCATAATCTTCTGTTTTCTTTTTTTTCAGAATGACTACCAACGAAACCCACCTTGAACTCGCCGTTACTTCCGCCTCCGAATCACTACCCTAGCATACTTCAAGACGGGCGGCGGTCTCTCACACACTCCTCGTCATCTTCTCCCATTATTTCACTCCTACCTCTCACATGCCATATCGAGTATTCCTCTTTCCCCAATCATGATCTCCACTACGACACTTATCAACATCCATTCTTCCTCGCCCCTTAACATTATATTCACCATGTTTTCCCAATAAACCACTTCCACTAGTTCATTTTCTCAGAACTTTCTTGTTCTTCCAGCATCTAAACACATGTCCCACATCATCCTCCACTTCACACCTCTCGCACACTCCATTCTCTCTTTTTCCAATCTTGTGGAGGTAAGCTACTTCCGACCCATGTCCAGTGAACACCTGCGTCAAGAAGTAGTCGAATTTCCGGTCCACCCAATCACTCCTGCTTCCAATCGCTCCTTTCAGCGCGCCCTCATAGTCATCCCACCTTTTCTCCATTTCCTCATCTATCCATTCCTGTACTTTATATCTGGTCGCACCCCTCCAGCGTTTCTGTCTGGCTCCTGCCACCACGTCCAATGGATAGGACTTTAATAGCATGGCTATTTCTTAGCTGGAGGTTCTGATGCGTCACTTCTTAGAGTGTTCATGATGTTGGAATAATGCTTATTCTCAGTAAAGACTTGATGGAGTTGGCTGTTGGACAGTGATTTTGATTTATTGTTGTCCACCAACATCTCCTTCAGCTACTCACTTCTGTCGACCGCTTAGACTGATTTGTGATTTTTACTTCTCTTGTATTTAATTTTGCCACCTCTGCTGCTTTTTCGGTTCATTTCGAAAGTTTGCTTTTTTCCCACTGGAGTGTTTTTGTTCCATTCACTTTATTGTTTTTTGTTCCATGATGGATTACATGCTAAGAATAATCTATCAGATGTTATTCCTGATGTACGATCAACCATTAGAAATTTGAGAAGACGAACTGCACAAAAAGTTGGGACCAACCATTTATTATCGGCCATTTTTTTCTCCACCGCCTTTTTATTGGAGAGTAGATCATGTTTTACTTTTCCTAAAAGTAGATGTTACTATGCTATCTACCTCTTCCAATCCCCTAATTATTCACTTCCTCTTTCAAATAATGAACTTTGTAATTGACTGCTTCTCCTGCTCTACAGGAAGTTCTACTGAAGCGATATGGTAAAATCTCCCGCCGAGGTGTCTTCGTCCCATAATAAAGCCATTGCTTAGTATTCTTCCAATTTTAATGAAGCAGAGCTCGACTTCCTTTTATGGTTGAATTTTTTTTGCAACTCAAATATCCACCATTAATCTACTTACAAAATTGTTTTTTGTTAAATTAGTGCTGGAAGATATTGAATTTCGACTCATTTCGGAGTAGATCTCTTATTACATCTTCAACAGTCCCTCTTCCATCAGCAACACCCTGTGAGAGGCATACATACAAAATAATTAATTCAAAATTTCAAACAATACTTAATTTAGACAAACCCTCGAGACTGCTCCGCTTTACGCATTCCACATGCAAATTTAACTTAATAACTGTATTCTCGAAAGTCGTAATGGATTATTCGTGTAAATATGCTCTTAGAATGTCGTAAAACACACAAATATGCCTAAAGAGGTCGCGTTAAGAGGAAAACTGAAGATATGAGCAAAAAGAACATGAAAAGGAAAGGGTTGTATTATCTTTCACTGTTTTAATTAATTCCTGGATCGTTTTAGATACATTGATTTCATGTAAAGTTGGTTCATGGTAATTCGATTCAACTCAAAACTGAAACTATACAGAAACAAAATCATTATGGCACAGAATAAATATTTGTTCCACTGTGGGTACCAACTTCCTTTATATGCTTTTCTAGTGTATTGAAAGATAAGATAATTGTTTTAAAAATGGTTCGCGACATGGAGCACTTCCCATATACTCAAAAGTTTCCCTCCTCTTTTATGTTGAACGGTGATACTTAGACTAATGACATTTTGGGACCTCATGGCGAGTGACACCTCGTTTGAAAGGTATCCAGGATACCTAATCAACCATACCATTTCTTTTTGAATCTACGATGTTTTTGATGGCTATAATGAATAAACACCAAACTTTCACTTTCAATTAATAATGATTCAAAAGTCAGCCTATGGTTAATTGTCTAGAAGTTGAAGTGTTTTGATTGACTTCTTCAATTATTGTTCAAGTTGAAGTATATGCATAAACAAAATGGTACGTGCTTTAGCTAGCAAAGTAACGGCTATCTTAATTATTGTTGAAAGTGGAAACAATTTTCATGCGTTGGAATGTATTTTTAATGATAGATACCCAGATCGAAGCTTTTTCAGAAGTTTTAACAAACATGATGCCAAACGATCGGGTCGACCCTTCTTTTTCCACAGCCCAAGTAGCATCTACCTGTGGAGTCAGTCATAGTATAGTTCTTTCCACAATTTAAGAAACTTACCTGACCTGAGATAGGCTAATGAAATGCAAAAAAGCCATAAAAGTATTAGCCGTTACAGGGTCGTATTTATTTTATTTTCGAATAATAAATTATTACCTGAAAACTCGTATAAGACTTTTGGGTCATTCCTGTCATAAATATACATGGTTTTATATCTCAAGGCTAAGGCAAGTCAAGTCAGTTTCTTAGATCGTGAAAAGAACTATACAGTACACAGAGCGTTTACCAAAAACAAATTTAACCCATGCAAATTGAAAGTGGTGCATCAACTTTCAGATGACAACCCCGAAGAATAATTTGTTAATGATAAGTAATATAAGTTGCAAAAAATGGCAAATCAGTCATTTATTGCTAACTTGAACAGATTATTATGAACAAAGTAATTAAAGTTTTCAAACACGCACGAAATATTTTTAAGACAAATATTTGGACATTTTTTTCTTAGCTTACAATAAACAAGGAGTTTCAGGAATATTTTGTTAATTTTGTTGAGAAAAAGAATTTTTCTCAGTATACACCATAATTTTTCCAAATTTTTTAGTTATTCCATGTGACCTGTTATGAAGGGACAACGAGACAATTTTGTAAGATTTCTGGTGTATCAGGTATTTTCCTAAGAAAATTTGCGGTGGTTTAATTTCACTGTTATGTACCGTATTACAGAAAAAATAAATTTTTTGTGTTCTTAGAGAATATACCACGTTTTTAGGACGAAATTAATAAAGTAATGGTAATAAAAATTATCCTTAAATATTAACGATATAATCCAGATTTTCCAATATTAAAATTTTGGAAATAGGAAGAAATTTTAAAATTTTTCTCCGTGTAAAAGATTTTGTATAAAAGATATAGTATAAATTTCAGTGTTTAAATCAAACGAACATTAATTGTGGAATACAGATACCTATAGCTACTCTTTCAGTTGTATAACACGCGTTTGCGATTATATCGATAATTTTGCAAAACAGATTATTAGAGTCACAGTAAATACTAATAATGATGTCGGTAGTGCTAATATCGCCAAAATCTATATAAATGCGTATATTGCGAAACGAATTATCGCTCAATAAAACGTATTTGCTAATGAGTAGTTTCCAAATTATCCGCAATTTTAACAAAATTGGATAATACAAGGCTGTTTTGTCGCAGGTACAGTTTTCATTTCCAAATTGATTTAATTTTTGTTCCGTTTTGTTGATAACGCACTCACTATCTCTAATTTATGATCTGATATGTAATAATTCAGTTCTATAGTTTCAAAAAGAACCAAATTTTATTGAATCTCTCTGGTCAAAGATTACAAAATAAAATATTTTATTCTGTAATCTTTGATATGGTTTGTGAACAATGCGCACGTTCTAGTAATACAGTTTCAAAATTTTCGTTACTATTTTAAAAATATAAACGAATGGAGCATAGAAGCGATCACAAACTGACTTTATTTTTGGAGTTTATTCATGTTGAATCACAGAATAATATTCACTCACACAGAAGAGATATCTTTCGACATTTCCACAAGAAATAGAAAGTTCCTAGGGTTATCAAATGTAACTTTTGTAATTCTGACGATTGTATTTCAAATATCGCAATTTTTATCAAAATAATTTACATAACTAATATTTTCTCATCAAAGTGGAATTCTTTAGAAACAATTAGTTTCATTCAAAAAAGAGAGATATAAATTCCACAAAGTAAGGGACCACACAGTAAATTCAAGTACCTAATCAATTTTAATTTGGTATTGATGACAGTATCAGCACTTAGCATGCATTAGAAAAAAATTGGAAATAACTTATATTGCGAAAAAGAGTTGAGCGGCAAATAAACAGGAATACTAACAAAGGAAACGGAGGCGTAGAGCGAAAACAATATGGAAGCACTCAAGAGACTATCAATAACATGGCAAAGTGGATTTACAATATTTACGTGTACTTATGCAATATTAATACGTGTGGAAAGTGTCACCTTTTTACATAAACGGCACTTAATAATTGAATCTGTTATAAGAACAAATGTGTCGGTTCTGTGTCTGTGTTCAGGTTGTTTTGTCGTAGAATTATCAATTGAATAGATGTTTAGCTAAATATTACACGAATTTGTACAAAGTGGATATCAATCTTGTGTCTATATATGGAATTTTTGATATTCCTGAAGCATGTGAAGTACACGTACCAGGAACGATTTTTTAATTATAGATCTTGCTCATTCTAATACGCATTTAAAGTTACTTTTTCGTGAGATATAATATTCTTACCTCAAAATATTTGTTGATAATTTTAGAATAGATAATTTGTGGATTTTGTATATTGAAGAAAAATAGTATAACTGTCATTAAACTCATTTATGTATTTTTTTGTTACAGGTGAGTAACGTATTTTACCTTCTACTCAAGAATGTTTAGGGTAAGTTTGCTTTTAATGTTGTCCCAAATGCAGAAACTGGGATTTTTCCTCTCGGAACTTTTATCAGAGTCCCACTCCGCTGCGGTCAGGTGAAGAAAAGTATCACTTTCCACATTATAGTTAGTTCTCCAGTCCAGATTTAAAACCTAATTGAATTTATTCACATACTTGTGTATTTTTTTGCAAATCCTTCTTCGTGTCCAATAAAACGTATCCTACAAAACTGCGCCATGTTAAACTGGTTAACTACGGTTGACCTTAATTAACGTTACGCGGAACTGAATTAATTTCGACCCACTGCACTTGATAAATAAAACTAAAAAGGAGAAAAAAAATCTCAACGTATGTAACTGTTAACCTATTTCCGTACAACTCCTGAATCAAATATGTAAACAAGTCTGAATTATAAAAAAAGGGGTTGAAAGTGGGTTTGTAACGAACGAGTTAATAAAATGGCGGGCGAGTTTTTAGAAAGTTCCCTTCTCTTCTAATAGAAAATACATTTTATGTATACAAGATTTAAAAATCGGTGAATTTGTTTTTTCCAAGTAATAATTGTTAATTTCAAAATTTGAAAAGATCATGGTGTATTCTGAACACTTTAAAGAATTTCTTGCCGTTGGAAAAAATTCTTAAAGTTAATTATTCAACAAGCTAGGCAATTGTTATTGAGCAACACAACAATTAACAATTACCCAACTTGTTAAAAAATAAATTTTTCTACGACCGTGCGTTTTAACCCACTTTCCCGCACGCATTTTAGTTTTGAAAGTGTCACTTTCCCGCACTAGTGCGGGAAAGTAAAATTATGCAAATTTTGACCTTATTAGATAGTTTTTTACTTCGGAAGTTATAACTATTGTTACAACAGGTAAATAAATATTTACGAAATAGTCCATCAAATAAAATCTACATCTTTTTCTAGCTTTTTATTGCATTTTTAATTTTTTGAAAATATTAAATAATGAAGATACTTTGACATAATCCTGTCATTCTTTGAATTAGTGTCACAAAACAACTATCAAATCACCCAGGTTTGATGTAAAAAAATATATTAAATAAAATTCTTTCATCTACAAATGACCGTTGCCGTCACCTTCATGGTCATCTTTATGTAGGTAACCTGCAACCGATGCCATCCTCCTCGACGTCATCTACTTACCAGTTAACAACAAATAACTCCACTGGACCGGCAATTTTAAGTAATTTACAGAATGCAACAAAATGTGTTTTTAATATTAATATTTATAATGATTAATAGTTTTTGGTTAAAGTTTTGTATGTATGTTGTAATAAATAAATTTTGGAAAATGGGTTGGTATACTTTTTAGTATATACGGTCGTAGAAAAAATAATGTTCCTAACTCATGCGTGAAGTGTCTTTCCCGCCCTTGACCGCTTGCCCGAACTCCGCTCCGCGTCGTTCGGGTCAACTGCAGTCGCGTGCGGGAAAGTATCACTTTCCGCACTTGTTAGGAAAATAACTATTTTTCCAGCAGCAATGAATTCTTTGAAGCGTTCAGAATGAACAATAATTATTTTCGCAAACCGCTGGGGAACTTTGACATTTCAGTCAAAATTTCTTGAAGAAAAAGTCAAGGTTTTCTAATCACTTCCCTACTGTAATAAAATCATATTTTTCTACGACCGTGCGTTTTAACCCACTTTCCCGCACGCATTAGTGCGGGAAAGTGAAATTATGCAAATTTTAACCATATTAGATATTCTTTTACTTCGGAAGTCATAAATATTGTTACAACAGGTGAATAAATAGTCCATGAAATAAAATCTACATCTTATCTAGCTTTTTGTTGCATTTTTAATTTTTTGAAAATATAAAATAATGAAGATATTTTGATATAGCCCTGTACATTCTTTAAAGTAGTGTCATAAAACAACTATCAAACCACCCGGGTTTGATATAAGAAAATTATATCGAATGAAATTCTTTCATCTACAAATGACTTGAAACCGTTGCCGTCACCGTGATCGTCATCTTCATGTGACCTGCAACCCGATGCCATCCTCATCAAAGTCATCTTCTTACCAGTTATCACCAAATAACTCCACTGGACCGGCAATTTTAAGTAATTTACAGAATGCAACAAATTGTGTTTCTAATATTAATATTTATAATAATAATACCTAATAGTTTTTGGTTGAAGTTTTGTATATGTATGTTGAAACAAAAAAACTTTTGAAAAATGGGTTGGTACACTTTTTTGCATATAGGGTCGTAGAAAAAATAATGTTCCTAACTCATACGTAAAGTGGTCTTTCCCGCCCTTGACCGCTTGCCCGAACTCCGCTTCGCGTCGTTCGGGTCAACTGCAGTCGCACTTTCCGCACTAGTTAGTATATATGCATATTTGTACTTTTCTCTTGATTCCTTTAGCAATTACTTATAATGAAGTAGTATTGACTGCCTCAAACAGCTCTGGGGGAGTCCCAGAAATGGAAAATTCATCATCACTTACCATTTTACTTTCGAGAACATCAGTAATTAAATTTATATGCGTCAAGCTTGACAATTGTTCCTTAATACGTTTCAATAGTTATCAAAGTTATTTTTGAATAAAATTATCCGTGACTTTCCAAAATTAATTAATACTTTTCGAATTTTATACAAATTGCGGAAAAATAGTAAGTGTACCTCGTAGGAAAAGCCACATTCCTGTACTCGTTGCTATCTCTTGGCTTGCGCCTCGACTTAGCAGCCTTCATAGTCGTCAGAAATGTGAGGCTTTTTATACTTCCTAAATAATGTACTATTAATGTGGCCTGTTAACTTTTGTCGAGGCGCACGCTTATAAAAGTGTCTAGTGGAGACCTATCTTCACCGTTGAATTCAAATTATAATCAATAGAGATAGAGTTCCGGGGGTCCAATTTTTTTCATTTGAAATGTCCTCTATTCAGATCTTTTTGAATTTCAAATATCTTAGATAGTTTTTGAGATATTGGGAAAAAGAGAGGTTGATTTATTCATTTAGAGTTAGTTCAATACCTTATGGGTGCTACGTCACAGATGTGCAAATGACCAAAATCGGTACAACGCGGCATAACCGCATGTATAGCAAGTAAAGTTAAAAACATTTAGGCCGGCTACACATTTGCGGTTGCGGTTGCAACCGCGCGGTCACAACCGCTGTTCTGTAAAAAACATGGTTGTTTATCAAATGGTGCCACACTAGCAGCAAAGCGGCAGCAACCGCCTTTGCAACCGCAACTTGCCGCGGTCGCGCAGCTGTCCGTCCGAAATGAAACATGTTGTTACTTGCCTGATTGTTCACATTAACCGCGCAGCCACAAATCTAGCCAGTCGAGTTTTGAACATGGACGTCTTCGATACCGAAAAATGTATTGTTCTGGTGCAAAGTAAGACGTGCTTGTGGGATGTTACCGACAAGGCATACAATAATCGCGACCAAAAAATTACTGCTTGGCAGAAGATTTTAGAAGAAATGTGTCCTAACCACAATTCGTGGAGTCCGGAAGAGAGAAGAGCACAAGGTAAGAAAAATTCATAACTTAAAAGGGACTTTATAAACTACAAAAAATGATTTATTCACTTTTTACAAGTCGATTTTTGAAAATGGACGTCTTCGATACCGAAAAATTTATTGTTCTAGTGCAAAGTAAGACGTGCTTGTGGGATGTTACCCACAAGGCATACAAAGATCTCTCACCCGTAGAAAAAGACAATGAAATTGACCATTCGTCAAGCGCGTTTTGTGTAAAGGATGGACCCAGTACCTCCTTTTTCGCTTTGATTTCTTAATTTGAGCATAAATTATACCAACCGTTTCTACCAAATCCATGTTGATTATTGAACTGACGGACTCGGTATGACAAGGTGTATGCTTGTATGTGTGAACGTTATAGCGGTTGCAACCGCGCGGTTGCAACCGCAGCCGCAACCGCAAATGTGTCGCCGGCCTTAAAGTTGAGTTGTTGAGTTAACCGCGAGTTATGCCGCGTTGTACCGATTTTGGTCATTTGCACATCTGTGACGTAGCACCCATGAGGTTTTAAACTAACTATTCTCCTGGGACACCTTGTATACTGGATCTTAAGGTCTTGAGATCAGCTATCAAAAAATAACATTTATTGTGCTAAAAAATAATGGGAAGTAAACGTTTGTCATGATCTAATTAATCAGAAACTGTCTGGATGGAACACATCTCTTTGCACTCGTGATTTATTTGACCGTACGAAACTTTTTAAAATTCAGATAATTTTCAATGTAATAAACAAGCCGAAACAGCGAAACGTCCGACACCTGATTTATATCGTTCGAGTCGCGTAAGGTCAGAGAAGATAGTTCAAAAAAAAAAGAATAGAAGATCCGCTTTATATATCTCGAGAAATACCGCCGGACAGGAAATTTTGGGAGACATATCGCCCACTTACATTTGCCGGTCACGCGTTCTAGAAAAATCGCACCAAAATGTTTTATGGTCCTTTGTCGGAATATTGGCTTGACGCTTACTGGCGCGACATTGCTGTTCTTTGTATCGCTGACAAGTGCGAAATGTGCCACTCGAGCACCGAAAAAAAAGGAATGGACTAAGTAAAATGTACAATTTCGTCTTTCTAGAACTAATATTAGGCTATAAATCAAACCCAATAGCTGTAATGTAACACCAAAGAACAGTAAGTGAGATTTCATGTAACATTAATGCGGATAAATATTATAATAGACAATTTATCAAAAACCCTGTTCACAGTAAAGACGGTTCTGACCTATCATTTGTTACAGCTTGTAAGAGAGATAGAGAGTCAAAGGTTCTGGTTGACTTTCTTCAATGGCGTGTATACTATAGACACAGACAACGACAGAAAAACCTCTGATACTCTGTCTTTTTTTCTCTTATCGGAGTTAAGACGGACGTTCCCACGTACACAACGGCCTATGGCTTGTTGCCTCTATCTGTAGTATCTCTATGATTATTTTTTTCACGTGTGAAAATCTGACATTTTGGTGGTTTTAACCAATAACAATACATTAATCTGGTCGATCATACGGTATTATACCACAGAGTACACCATCTAACAAGGGACGAAAGCTTTGTCGGTTCCTTTGAAGTCGGACTACTTACACGATATTGAGCGGAAATACGTCAAGTCATTGAAACATAAACTACCTGATACACTGTGAAACGTTACACGAGTATTGATTCGAAGTAAAATACACTAAGAAAATTAGTAGTGTTGATGAACATCCCTCTCAATTAGTACTATATAATATATTTTTAACTACTAACATGAGAACACCTTTTATTATTTATCTCATGTGTCGAATTTTTAACCTAACCTTAAAATAATACACGGTGAACTAATTTGCGATCACGAAAACTACTTTCTTTCGCCTCTTGTTAGATGTTGTACTCTGTGACTATATATACTGCTTCCTCATCGATAATACCTTGTTTACGTTGAGACATCAAAATTTTACTTTGAATTTGTCATAATTGACAACTAAAAGTGCTTCAGTGCCATCACCCAAGAGAATATTGAACATTCAATACAAAATTTCACTCCACAAATGTTGAAAAAAATAATCTCCCCAAATACAATCCGTTCTTCAAATTTTATCACTAATTTTTTATTTTCATCACTCAAACTTGTTTATTTGAGGCAAAAACATTCAAACAAACCGAATTTAGATAAGATCGGTTTATTTTCATATTTTCACCAAATAAACAACTTTTTTTAAGGGAAAGAAAAAATTATCGATACAATTTGAAGCACTCGTGGTATTACCTTTGATAAATTAACTCCAATGTTAAAATGTCATATACCTGGAAATGTTATTGTCACTTTGACATGACAAATTTTGAATAAAATGGCGACGTCTATTGAAAGTTGCTTGGGAAGCCGTGCGATTTACTTTTCAGCTGTGCGTTTTTTTTACCGTGCGTAATAGAGATCATTACATTGATGCCGACTGTGTGTTATTGACTGATTACAGGGGTGGTCGTAGGTAAAAGGACATTAACAATCGATGACGCATACCAAGAACTTTATATACAATTTTTCCAACTACTATTCAAATTAGAGACAAATTTTTTTTTAATGAAAACACATGAATATATTAGAATTTTTACCAATAGAACAGAAATCAAGTAGTCCAATGCAGATTGACATTTCTACTAGTGAAACTTATTTTCAAACAACGTTTGCAATGATTAAGGCTATAGAGGTTAAGGCAGCGGTAATCGGTATAGGGCATGTTCACGAGACGTCACAAACTATTTTGACAACAGGCAGCAGGCAACAGGTGGTGAAACAATAAACAAAGCGATCATAACAGGTTGTACTTGATAGTGAGGTTATGCTGATTTATAATGATGGATCGTGTTTGAGTTTAGTTGGTTTTGCTTCAGTGTACTTTCAAGGTTATTTTAATGGTTGAGCTTGCATATTCAATAATATATAAAAAAGAGAATTTATTATTTTAAACTATCACCGTATAGTTTTGGATTATAGTGACCTCTACTTTCAGCGTATTCCGATGCGAGTGTATCACGTTGATTACATCCGTTTTTGAATTCGAAAATACGAGCAACACGGGAAAGGTAATATTCGCATTTAATTAGCGAAGCCCGATAGGTGGACATATCATTTAATACGGCGCTTCATACATATTCATTTCCGGATACAAATACACAATTTACTTCATGCAATTTATCCAAATGATGTCACAGTTCCATCTATAAAATAAACACATTGTTTCTATTTTTTTTTTTCATCGTTTTGATATCGATTTTGACCCAATTTACAAAAATATCCAATTATTCTATAGAACACACTGTTATATGACTGGAAATGACAGTGGCAGTTAACAAATGACA
>CAJUYI010000496.1:49616-70782 GCA_910591695.1 Galerucella pusilla
TCTTCATATGTGAACAAAAATAATATGAGAAAAATTCCACAGAACGAAATAGCTTCAGCCCTACACTATAACCCGCATCTGCAGATTACTCTGAACTGAGTGAATCCAGTGTAAAATTACGGCAATTTTTCAAATACTTAGTCACAAATTATTACCGCTCGGCAAATCAACATTGTATACAGGTTGTTTCTAAATTCATGCGAAAAAAGTATAAAATTGTATGGGTCTAACTTACGACCAAATTTTCTTCGTTCACACCTTTGCAAGGTGAGTACCATCAAAGATTACAGAATAATATTCTGTAATCTTTTGGTACCATAAAAATTTTATGGGGGGTTCATTAAGTTGAAAATTTCAATATCAAGATCACTTGCGTACGATAAAATTTTATTGAGGTATCAGTTTATTAGCAAAAATTTATATCAGCATGGGCTTACGATAGAATTTGAGATTGGAATGATACATTACAATAGAATGTTTGATGCATTTGGAAGCATGAATAGTTAAATGTAATGATACTCCAAATGAAGACAAAGAACCTATATCTTATAGTGCGTTTGTTAAGAAAAAGATCAGTTGTATAGGTTTTTATTTGCGCCAGGATGGTGTTTTCCCGCGTATTAACCAGTTAGTGGTATTATCAACAATATATTAATAATGATTAAACGTTAGTTCTTTAATGTGCTTCTTTCATTGGTAATAGCGTAATAGAGATGGAGATGAAAGTTTACCAAGCACCTCTAATAATGTAACTTGTTTCTTATGCTTCAACAAGCAAAGGAAGCGGTTTATGATTTGTATATAATAAATGTACTGTTACTATAAACAATTATTAAAATAACTAATATTATGGATTGAAATGTTATACAATAAAATTATTAAAAATAGCTACTGTTGATGCTGTTCAAGTATTATTAATAATGAGATTATAAATACAAGTACAAATAGGTAAAGTACCTATAGTACTAACGTAACTTGTGTTGTGAAGCATTTACCACACACGTTACGTAATATACTATTAACACATTAAGCTGGAAGAAATGGACAAAAGTCAGGTCTGTGATTAATCCTAATCAAAATATCACAATAATGAACCGGTTAAATGTATCACAAACGTTAACCCTAATCTTTAACTTTGATTTGATTTGATTAGTTGATGTCTAGAATACGTGCTAGCGCGACCTATCAATCGGGAGAAATTACAGCATTCAAAATAGGATGCAAACGTACCTTTGGTATTGGCAATGTGTCTCACGTCTTTTCCTACTTGAAAAGTTAATATTAATCTTATTGTTATCTCTATCTAGATAATACAAAAATATGCCTAGATCCACGGAAAAACATCAGCATTTCTCAAGAATTTTCAGTTAGAAAATGTATTTTATAGCCTTTTCGAATTTGGCTGATAACGATCCTGATGATTTTATTTATCAAATTTAAGGTTAGCTATATGTCAAAATAGCAAATAAAATGAACGACATACCCAAAACCCGGATATGCGTCACAAACGATGACGCACAACAAGAAGGCTATTGAATGTACATACACTACGGTGGTGCGAAAATCATAAGCCACGCTCGGGGAAAGCCACTCGCGAAGTAATGTTGGTGCTCGGCCAATGATGATAGTCTTTACCACCTTTACCTGTATAATTTGGTATTGCTAGGAAAGCAACAGTATCAGTTGTTGAGATGTTAACTTCAAACAAAACGATTATATTGTTTGCTACTTATCTAGTATGTATAACGAGTCAAAAAATGACGTAACAATGATAGAACTCACATTAAATGAACCCCTACACTTTTCATAACAACATTATTTCCGAAAAAGCAATTTATTTTGAAATATTTCTCATGAAAAATCCCGTTTCTGCTTGACAGTCGATCACGCAATCTCGTCAAAAAATTTATTTTCCAACATGCGTCACAACAAAAGTTGTGCATTTGATGATGATGATACATCAAATTAACAAAATTTCACTATAACACGTACCAAATACAATTTTAAATTGTTAACAACTGTAAAATTTTAAATATGGCCCTGAAAAATATCTCTTTTTACATTGACAGCACTGGAACTCCCACTTAAAATACGACATCAATTTTTCTTTGATAATTTACGCAATTTTCAACGTTAATTACTTCACCAACGCGTGTATCAATGAACTTTATTCCATGTTTGTCGATGAATATCCATCAAAAACCACTGAAGTACGTAGGAAAAAAATCGTGGCTGTACTTCACTCGCCGACAGACTTCGTCAGAACCTTTCATGGAGATATTTTCTTCAATATTTTAAAACTGAATTTGTCACTGAGAAATATCACCTGCTTTCTGAATAATTAGTCTATTGGAGCGTAATTTTATTGATGTTGCTCCAATTAATCGAATGGACACTGTGACTACGCTTCGTATGGATTTCACGCGAAATCTGATATTATACGACGGGTAATAATATATCCAGTCCTAAAGTGCATATAGGGATGTGATTCATGCTAAAAACGAGTTCATCGGATGTAGAAGAATTGAAAACAAATTATAGCCCAGTCAAATAACTTTGTATTATCACTTAAAATAACACAAAGGGTTTGTATTTTATGGAGTGAATTTGGGTTGTTTAATGAGAATCTGTTGCCTATCAATTAGAGGTTAACTATTGAAAACGAGATACCAAAAGTGGAGCGTTTTTAGGGTGGCACATGGAGACTAGATATAAGGAGCACAAACTTGTATATGAATAATGTCGAAAAAGTGTCCAGCGGTAAACATTAAATAGCAGATATGGTGCAAGATTAGCGAAAGGGTCAGAAAACAGATAAAAGTATGTTAACCTTAATAACCTATCAAAATTTCTGTCTATAGTAGTATTTACATTTTTATAAAAATTGAAAATAAATTAACAATTATGGTGAAAAGTGAAAACGTGTGTTCTGATAAGTTGTCCAGCTGGACTCAAAATGATAAAAAATATACACATCTGTCTCTGTACTTTTTCTGGCCAACAGATAAGTGAAATAATCAAATTTGACATGAGTTATCTACTTGTGATAACCCCACATTAAGTGACATTTGGTTACCACTTTCGCCATAGATTGTGACCGATGATTGAATTCTAGACTTGTATTGATCTCTCATTGGACACGACACCTGCTAGCAATACAATACTTATTATCAATTAGTTCGAAAAGTCTGAACACGACCTTTTTGAAACACGCTCTTAATCTACTCTTAGTGGTTCCTCAAAGTGCTTCTTCTAGTTCAAAAACAAGGTATAGTGCATTCGTAGGTGTGAGAGTTGCAGGTAACTGATATAAATCAAATTGTCACCGTTAAATAGCTATTTACCTAACAAGTGCGGAAAATGAATTTTTCCGCACGAGTCTGCCGCGTGCGGAAAAACATTTTTCGCAAGTGTTAGGTACAATAGTTTTTCTACGAGCGTGAGGAAAGTCAACAGAACTGATCAAAAGTTGAGATATTTTTATCTGATAGTAAGTGCTTATATTTTATTTAGAAACATATTTTATTAGATTATTGATAAAGTAAACATGAAGTAAAATATTATTAACAAATAATAGTTACATGTCAAAATCTAATACCTGATTATTTATATTATAATTTATTGTAAAAGTACAATTATTTGCATTACTTAAATTTATAGCAGATGCTAGTTGCTTCTTGAATGGCTGTGATTTTGGATCTGTTGCTCTTTGTTTCCACACAGTGTGGTAAATTATTTCCACACGGTGCGGGAAAATTAATTTTCCACACTAAAATGTGTGTGGAAAATTCAATGTTCCGCCCGCTCGTAGAAAAAAACATTTTTCACTGCCCAATGTCCCTAAATATGAGGTGGAGATACCTCAAAAAAATGACCGGGAAGACCATTTGCTATTTTGATATATAGCTAAGCTTAAATTTGATAAATAAAATCATCAGGATCGTATTCTGCCAAATTCGAAAAGGATATGGAACTAATAATTACCAGCTTCTTTTTCTAACTGAAAATACTTTTGAGAACTTTCAAAATGATGATGTTGTTTCTCCGTGTATCTGGGCATATATTTGTATTATTTGAATAAATATAACAATGGGTATCTAGGGCAATGGGTATCTAGGCATATTTTTGTATTATTTAAATGAATATAACGATAAGAATAATATTCACTTTTCATAAATAATAATTGACCGTAAACAAAAAAGTACAGACCTGACGAGAGCTGTCAGTGGGATATTAGAAAAAGACGTAAGACACATTGCCGCTACGAAAGGTTCGTCTGCATCCTATTCTGAATGATGTAATTTCTCCCGATTGATAGGTCGCGCTTACACGTAATCTGAACATCAACTAATCAAATTTTTTAAGTCAAAGATTAGGGTTAACGTTTGTAATACATTTAAACGGTTCAATATTGTGATATTTTGAATAGGATTAAACACAGGCCTGTTTTTCCATTTTTTCCAACGCAATGTGTTAAAAGGACATTAAAAATCGATGACGTACACCATGAATATGAACTCTACGACAGTTGATTTTCTTACATTTGTTAACAGTCAAAAGACAACACTCGTATGCTAAATAAGAGACCAGTGAGTTGCGATGAATATTTTCTTTTATTTTTCTGAATAAAATGCCATTTGTTCAGGACTTTAATAAACTTTTATTCAGCGCTACAAAGCAAAATATAATTCATATAATGAAATTATCGAATAAATAAATCACACACTTGTGACTGCACTGCGTCCTTTGCGGCGGCATAACATTGTAGGAATATAGTTCCAGTTTAATTTTTAATAAGGATTTTTATTGCTTGATTAATCACCTTTCCTTTCAATATGCCAGCTGTGCAATGAATGAAGTTAGTAAATTAGCGGATATTGAATTTAAGCCGAATGAAATAATATAAAAAGTACGATATTAATATAAAGTTCGTCCCAAAATAAGTTTATGCCATGAAAATATGTCAATTAGTAATATTCAACTGAGAATGAGGTGGAAAATATATAATAGATACCTACTCGCGAGTACAAAGTTCCTTTTTTGATAAAATGAAGTGTTCCATATCAAATTAGCAGAATCCACAAAACACCCTTTCTCTCTGTAATGGCTTACGCGTTGGTGGTGTAACTTTCACCTGTCACAGTAAAACCGACACCTGTGACCGCACCGTCATGCTCTAAGTTAGGTTACCTTCTCCTTTTTGCTTTATTGGGATAATTTTTCAAGCTTGTAGGTCTGTATGTATGTATTTTGGGCTGACATTCACTGAGGCCTAAAAGATCTATGGTGCCCGCTCACTTTTTCTTAGTTTCTGAGGAGAGTCTCAGAGACTAGTAGCTCCTACGTGCTGTGCAAACTACACCTCTTCTATTTAATGCTTTTTTGACAGCCTCATATGGAGTGCTGTCTAAAGCTCCTTCTATGTCCAAAACTGCACATTCTACAGTCGCTTGGTAGTCTAGATCATCCTCCATCAGCTGTACCAGTGCAGTCTCCGTAAGTGGTGGAGTGGAGAGGTAGTCTCTTCAGGATCTCGGTTCTGATATAGTTGTCAATAGATTTTTTCATTGTTTTAAGCACAAACGATGCTAGACTATTTGGTCTGAAGGATTTCGAGTTTGTTGTGTCCCTTTTTCCAGGTTTTCAAAATGATTCTCTATGCTTCTGGTATATAACCCAGTTCTGATCTGCATCGACCAACTAACAAATGTGGTAGAATTTCGTCTGACCTTGCTGGAGCAATGCTGAAAATCCCATCTGTTCCCGGTGCCTTGAAAGGTGGAAAGATGTGCATAGTCCATTTCAACCTATCGTTACTACAAATGTGCTTAGCCATTGTAGTACTTTTTCTCCTGTTATGACATTCGAGAGGATTATCTTCCCTATTTGGGGTACTCCCAGGAAAATTAGTTTTTAGTAAGAGTCGCACCCTACTTTTCCAAGCTTTTACAGGGGAAATATTCCAGTCCCTCTCCAGGTAATCGAATATCTCAAAATGGGACTATTTGAACCAAAACTTCAGAAGTTTGATTCGTGTATACTGTGTATTGTTCAAATTGCGATTTATTGAAGTGAAAACTCCGTTAAACGCGTTGTGATATTTTAGTGGTTTTTAGTTTAGTGTCACCCCTAAACACCTAAAAATGCCTCTAAGCTAGAGAATATCTACAATAAAATAGAGATCCTAGATGCACTTCAAAGTGTTCATTTTTATCAAAAAAAAACTATCAAATTCTCAAACTGAGACACACAGTATCCCAATGAAACAATAGATACAATATGTACAATTCAGTTCCCGCAGAAGTTTAACAACATCGATTATTTTGGGACATACTGTACATATGCATTTTTGTCTGGAAATTTTGCATCGACAATCGTTCGCAAACAAGGCAATTATTTAAACAGTTAATAAATTGTATAACGGTGCAATAACAGCTGCCGAAGTCGATGATATACCAGCACGGTGCCGGCTAATGTGAAAAAAGATTAACGATTGTACTTACAGCATGGTAATTCCCCATATGAATCGGAACGAAATAAAATCAGTTTTATATACATATATTATTCTACCTATTTTATCGGTTGAAAAGTAACACAGATGGCGCTACTTAAAATCATTTAATTTCAGTTATTTTTTATTTTCCCTTCCTATACGGTGACTAGACTATACAGGATGACTTACGTATTGTATTCTAAATGTTTTTAAAGCTTGTAGCTTTCATACAGTTTAATATAATGTCCCCAATCTATGTTTTTCTTCAATAAGTTATGGAATTATTTCTATTTTCAGCTGATTATTTTTTCATCCGACTATATTATCATTCTTGATAGACTCCGTTTCACGCAAGACAAAAAAAAAACAAGTGCAAGCGCAGCTGTACGCATACAATCCGTTGTTGCTCCCCAAGAAGTAGATGAAAGTTTCTGAATTAAGTTGTTTGGTGTTTGTAATTTTGCCGCAGTCTTAGTAAGGTGTTCTTTAAAAGTCAATGATCGGTCAAGGGTTATTCCCAAATATTTTGGGTGAAAATTGTGATTAAGTTCACGATTTCCAAAATTAATTTTGAGTTTCCTTTTTGCCAATCGGTTATTCAAGTGGAAACAACAGACTTCAGTTTTTGTAAGACTTGGTTGAAGACGCCATCTCTTGAGATAGTCCATAAGGGTACTAAGATCGTTGGTAAGCGCTAGTTCCAATTCATTCCAGTTCTCATGTTGAAAAACGTAGGCCATATCATCAGCGTAGTTAAATTTTCTGGATTTAGATGGTGGAAGATCGTGAGTGTAAAGATTGAAGGGTAATGGTGCTAGTACGGATCCTTGAGGTAAGCCGTTGTTTAATTTCTTGACTTTACTACAGTTGTCATTCAGGAGAACTTGAAAGCAACGATCACTTAGCATATTACTCACAAGATCACATATTTTCAGGCACGGGATGACTCTAATTAACTTGCTTAGTAGACCCTTTTTCCACACTGTGTCATAGGCAGCTGTTAGGTCGATAAAGACAGCACCAGTTTTCAAGCCACGTTGAAATCCATTTTCAATCAAGTTGGTCAGCGCTAAAACTTGGTCAGTACAACTTCGTCCTGTTCGGAAACCTGCCTGCTCGGGTGGGATGACTTGCTCAATAGCTGGGCCAATACGGTTGTAAATGAGTCTCTCAAGGACTTTTAGACCCACGGATAGTAATGATATTGGGCGGTAGCTCTCAGGTAAGTCGTTTGGTTTTCCAGGTTTAAGCAAGGCAATTATTTTTGCTTTCTTAAATGATGTGGGAAGCTTGGATGTGTGGAGAACATCAGTGTAGAATCGCGCAAGCCAATGTTTTGTTTTGGGACCGCAATGTGTAAAGAATTCAGGATAAAGTTCGTCGAAACCGGCCGCTTTACCATTCTTTGTTGCAGAAAGGGCCTTATCAACTCCATCAGTTGTAAAGTTTCTGGAGTAGAAAGCATGAGTTCCAGTTTTTTTCCTGTTGGTCTGTAATTCCTTGTGAATTGTTCTAGTGAATTCTTTATCTGGCTTGGACTTTGATAGTTCTACAATGCGATTTGCTACTCTTCGATCAACTCCGCTGGAATGGCTACCTCCCCTAAGTCGCATAGCTCCTGCCAACTTGCTGCGTCAACAATCATTGCTAAGAGAATATACTAAAATACAAGAAAACCCTCACATTCCACTACATCATGATTTACGCAATATACCACAGACAAGACTACGATCTCGAAAACCACCAATTCCTCTCGCCAAGCAACTGTACGACTTGGGTTTCGACATTAACGAATCCTGGTCAAACCAATGGCTTGAAGCCAATCGACACAGCCCTATTTACGACTTTAAGCACAGTGAAGACCGCCCTTTGGAAAATAAATTGCCAAGAAAGGTGCTATGCAACTTAAACAGGCTTCGAACTCATCACGGCCGCTGCAACTCATTGATGTATAAATGGGGCCTCTCGGATACTGAAAGCTGTGTCTGCGGTCATCCTCAACAAACAACAGACCACATCATGATGGAGTGTCCACTTCTTGCCTACAACGGAGATATTGAAGAAATCAAGAATTTACAAAACGGAGCCATTGAATGGCTGAAGACATTGAACCTCTAATTCCAATTATAACCATACGCTAAATAACGCAAGACAAAGCCACTTGAAGTTGCATTCGTAAGCGCGAACTTGTTGTCAACACCAGGTCCATATTGTAAAATTGACATTCGACTCCATTAGTGGGAAGCTCGATTACTCGACGAATTTTGGTAAGTCGATCAAAATATCACCCACGAAATTCGATTTTCCCTCTTGACTCTATTGAAATCACTCGACGACTCCTAAGCTGTCGAGTTGATCGAACATGGATCGAAACAAATACCGTGATCGAACTATTGAATTTATGAGGTTATGTTTGTTGTTTATTATTGGTGTGTGTAGTTTTTTCAAATAATTTGACCTAAGTATTAGAAACTCGGTACGTCTAGTTTTTTTTTAAATAATATGATGATGATTGTGGTGTTCAGCCTGTTACTATTTTATTTAGTTAATGTTTGTGATTCACTAGTCACTTCCTTCCTTTGTCTACTAAATCTCTAAACATGCCGTTTACTTGTCGCACTAGATACTCCAAAATAAAACATTGTTTTCAATTAAATTCTACTTCCATTTTCGTTTTCCAAATTGTCGATTGGAACTATTTCTTCCCTCTAACCTAACCAAACAAAACTTAGTAATTCCAAACATTACTGTGAAAATAGCATCTGATAATCTAGGGAGATACAATCTTTTAAAAAGATTCACAATATGAAATAAGACATCCTGTATAATAACGTTATATATTATGATCCATTTTGGCTATTTTTTAACAATTTAATCATGAATGCTTTACAGCACTGAAATATTTCAGGCCACCTTCGTGTTTACTATTTTAAACCACGCTAAAAGCATAATGTGACGAAAATCCGGAAGGATGTCTTTTCATGATTACATTTTGTCATCTGCAATGAATTTATGAATCCGCGAATAAGCCAGACGAAAATAGAAAACGTAAAATGCTGTCATAATTTCTCTAAATAACAATTTCGGTGCTATTTATGGTTTTAAAACTACATAAATAATGTTCTTTCTCGAAATTAAATGTTTGTATCTTTTTCTCTATCATAATTAGAGAAAATTGAAGATTATTTCAACCAAAAACTGGATGGTTAACAATAAATATATAGTCAATGAAAATTATTTGGTTTCTCACATATGATCCAAAATTCTAACTCGAATATCTTCTTTATTTTATTATACTCTCTCGAGCAGACACACTCTTAGCAGAATCAGACAAACGTTCAATTAGTTTTATGCCCAAAAATGTATATGGAAACTAAGCAGGAGGATTTGCTATGATATCTTCGACTTCCAATGCAAAACGTGCGACTAATTGGGAAAGCTTGAACTGAGAATCAACTTGTGCAAACCACAAGCTTGATTTCTCAGCCCAGAAAGGAGGAAATTTTACAGCTATCCGTGGCACTGCGGGATAATTTTCCGGGGAGTCGACGACTGGAACTTGCTGTGATTGTTGTAGGTTCGGTAATCTTTGTAGTTCCCCATTCTGCTGTTGCAGAGCTTGAATTTGATGTGGCAATTTTTCGAAGCTTTTTGGAAGCTAACCTTCGTCATGAGACATCTTGAAAGTTGTCTTCCGTTGGAGTCACCAATATAGGAAATGGTCTTGCAGTTGGAATTAATATTTTTCATCTATGTAACAGCTACTTCAAATCTCTAATATCTCAATGTCAAAATAAATCGATTGCGACGTTTACTACTATCACTTGCTTTTCCAATCGAAACCGCCACAGATATAATTGTTCAATACCATGTAAAGTACTTGAGGAGTATGTAATAATTATAAATGTGTTAGATATGAACTGCACATTTTTAAAGCTTCCAGAATCGCTATAGTTTTTCAGTAAATATGAGGCGGTTGTGCAAATTTCTTATTCTTACGTTCATATGCTGCAGCATTTGTTTCATCAATTTTCGAGGCATCAGTGAAAGTAAGATAGTAACAAGGGTGGTTATCGATAACTTCTCTATATTTGTTGAGGAGTATATGGGGATTGGTAGAGGATTTAGGATATTGGGTAAGGGGTATGTCAGTGGGACAGACCAATGTGGGTAGTTCGAACTAATGGGATGTTAAAAAAGATGATTAAATGATGTCGAGTGACTTTAGCAGTGTTTCGTTTGTTATATCATAGCATATACAGCTGTAGTCTAATTTGCTTCTTATTGGAACTTTTGTTCTTTACGTCAGGTTATGTTTGAGCGACCGGGGGTCGCGACGCAAAAGATCTGACCGTTACGCGATACGTTACGCTACGTTATGTAACGTTGCTTCGTTATGTGCCTTGCTTGCGTGCTTGTGCTCTCTCCTTATTCTCTCTTTCGTTTACGAAGCAGCGATTCATATGCTCCGGCCGGGATTCGAACCCGGGCCGCCCGCGTGGAATGCGAACATTCTACCACTGAACCACCGATGCTATATTGAAATTCTATTCAAAGCTGGTATTCGCAGTGCTGGTGATCTACTTGAATTTGTTCGGATAAATTTTTACTATTATTTCCATAATTTTTTTTGCGCGATTAAGGGGTCTAGCACATTTACTTTTCGAAATACAGGGTGTTGAAATTTTGAAAACTTGAATGCTTTAATTCGATAACTTTAAAATGGATGGATAAATTGATTTGACATTTGGCAAGTTGTTTTTAAATGTAAAAGGGCATATTTTGAATGAAATAGTAGTTTGTGCAACTAGTGTGGATATGATGGCCATATCGCACGAGGACGAAGTTTGAGCACGACGCCGTAGGCGTATTCCTCAATCGTTCAAGTGCGATATGGACAATCCACACGAGTCGAGCAGTATATTTTTTCTACGACCCACTTAAGAAAAAATCTAGAAAATGAAAATTTCCATAAACTGTAATATAACTTTAAATTAAAGATTCAACAGTTCAATTTTATGTTTCCACTAATTTTGTAGTAAACGTACAGTTCTTAAATGTCAAATTTGTATAATGCTACGGTTTCCTTTTTTAAATATACGATGCTGTTATAAGTAGATGTTGCCAGTCGGACTTCCTCATGAAAGGTACCGTACCATTATCTATAATAATGAATATTCTGCTAAATATTTCAAACGTCTACCTGTTGTCGTTATTAATAACAAGCAGAATAATTATTCAAAAATAAAATTAACAATAAAAAAAACTTCCTCACGGGGAATCGAACCCGGGTCTACTGCGTGAGAGTCTGGTATGCTTACTACTCGACCACCAAAGAATATGCAAATCGTTTATCTATAACGTCAGATGTATTACATAATTTTTGCTTAAAAGTAACTAAAGTTCCTACCGTGTGTCCCGCGACATGTTCTACCTTTTTTTTATAGATATTAGATATTTTGTGTGAGTTCTCTAGTAGTTACTGAAAAACATTTTAATAATATTCAATATGGTTTGACAAGAACGTGTTGTTTTAAAAATATGTGATACGTACACATCAGTGAACAGTGAAAGGTCAAAGCCAAAGATTTCTTTCATTACCTCTCTCAGTGGTTCTACATCTAGAAAGAGGTGGATTTGTTGATGTGTTTTTGTTTGGCTAAATACGATGCACCGAGTTTTTTCAGTATGGAATTGAAAACCAGTTGTTTGTGACCAGTTTTTCAGTTTATGTGATCAATTTTGAAGCATTTGAGCACCAAAATTTGTATTTTTTGGAGATGTAGACACATCCAGGTCATCCGGTTATAGATGTGCTTTAAAAGGCAGTGTCATGTTATTGGCCACGTTATTTATGGCTATTACAAATAGAGTAAGTCTAAGTATGGAGCCTTGTGGAGTATAATTCTATTAGTAGATGTGACGCCGTTTGCACGTACTTGGATCTCGTAGTTGAAGAACATTTTTTATAATGGCTAGAATATGTCCTGGAATGTTCCAATTTTGGGGTGTTTCCTAGTATCCCCATGTGGCATCAAAAGCTTAATTCATGTCAAACAAATTATGCTATTATGACCTTCCACTAAATATTAGCCACATCCTCAACAATGCTAATAGGATAAAATACAATCTGTTAATAATGTAATGTTTTTCTTATTTATTTGAACTGTTTTTACCGTGGGATAAAATTATACACTCACTATGGCTAATTACTATTGATTTATTAAAGAAACATTTACACACTACAATAAACTTAATTTATATACACACTACTTAATGTCTATTAATTTATCTACACTCGGTATGATAATTGTTCTAATTTATCTTCACTCACTGTATACTGAACAACTTCTCCACACTCACTCGAAAACCCGCGTATATATAGTCCCTCGAAACTCTAGGACTTTCTTGACTATACCACCTCTGCGTATAGTTTATAAATCGAGAACATTCGCGATAAACCATTGTACGCCTTGTACTTTCGAGAACAGTCTGAATATTACCTGCGAAAGAACCTTTCTAGAAAGGTCGCATTCATAGTTTGCGACAGGACCGGCTTCAGAATCAGTGAGTTCGTAACATTGCCCCCTCCTTAATAGTAAGTTCCTCCTGGAACTTTTGTGTAGCCGGGACTGGATGTTTAAATCGGCAACTGGATCCATTCCCACACTTTCCGGTCGTATGGAAATAACAGGGTACTGTCTTCATCGGATACTGATTACGTGGGGAATAGCTGCAGATTAAAATGTGGACATCGGTATCTTCGAAGATCAATTCCACCATATTCCTAATGACTCGCCAATCCAACTGGTTGCTCTCTATCTTAGGCATCGCTAGTTTCTTCACGTTGGATTCCAGCACGTGGTCTCAAAGACTTCGTAGCGCTTGCCACGATAGGTGGATTCATCTTGGAATTCGTTCTTTGTTATCAGATAGAAGATGTGTAGTGAATTGTGTTTAAGTTTCAGTGTCTTGCCAGGAGTTGGATTTCATGAAGAAGTCTAATGTTACTATATGAATGTCACTAAGCAATTTCCAAAATTTTGTGGCAAATGGAGTAATTTCCATGCCATCTGTCTCTCTCACACACACAAATTATGCTAGTTGAATTATTATTCAACTCTCCGATTCTTAAACAATTTTTGGGATAAGTAGCAAGTATCTGATGAGTTTTGATCTAATGAGTTCCAGGACCGAGTTGGGCCGGGGGTGCAAGGGGTGCATAGCACCCGGGCGGCATAACACGGGACGGCAAAAGGCAAAATGTCTCTAAAAAAATAACAGAATACCATCATGCAAAAAATATTTAGTCGCAAAGCGTAAAGTGCCTTTCTTTGATAGCGGCAATTCTCCGAAATATTGTTTTCTTATTATTACAACAATACCAAAATAGTGCGTTGAGCGTTCGGGCGGATCGGGAGGCGTAAAAAAATAATAAATAGGTAATAATAAAGAATAAGCCGCTTGCCGCAAAACCGACAGAATATATTAATAGATTACTTGAATAAAGGGATCGCGACTCGCGGCTTTTCTTTTGGCTTTTGACTCTAAGACTCTTTACCGACTTTGAGAATGTGGGATTTTTTATTTTTCGTTTACCGTGTTTTCGTGTTTATATAAGTTTGCGTTTGTGTAGCCTTTTTTTAACTGTTTCAATTTAGGTTGATTAGTTGGAAACCAAAGAGTAAAGATTGCGATATCACGAATTATGGAGCGAGATCAGTGTCTATTCGATTTATTTTTCCCTCCCGACTAGGTACGCTAATAGGGCGGCATATTTTGTTCTTGCACCCGGGCGGCGGTTACCCTAGGCTCGACCCTGATGCGTAGCGTAGCGTAATACCGATTGTTTTATGTGCGTCACATTATTTTGAGTCCGTAGATGTTCTCTAATAACTCTAAGAATATTGGAGAAAACAACATCTTTCAAGTTAATTCGACAGGTGATAGAATATTTTCACTGCCTGACTATATACCTAAATCAAAAAATCCGTTAAAGTTGAATAGTTTAGTCAAATCTCTGTCATAGGGTATTAAATCTGGCCGTATCGGCTTTTTTTCGAATAATTCTATCTAAAAATACGCCTTTTTTTTAAAGCTTTCATGCCATGTTATGAAATATTCTCAATGTAAATTGTCCACAAAAGATGGATTATAGACCGTCGACTTTCTGAATTCAAATTTGCAAGTGAAATGATTTTCTCGAAATCCTTTACGACTTTTGTTAAGTTGCTTTCGATGCATATCCTTCAATTTCTTAGCGGACAAAATAAAGTCTAATTTATTTGCGTCGGTAAAATGGAAAATGTTTTAAGTTGTTAAAGGAAAACATTTTCTTAAAGGGATGGTTTTCAGTTTTGAAGGGAAAATCTTCTTTCGATAGATAGGATTACGACTCGTGTCATAGGCATGATGGCATTCACTAAGAATAGCTGGAATAATAATTTGAAATAATTGTATAGACCACAAAGATTCTAGAGCAATCACTTATATGTTCACTATTCAATTCGGTGAAAGTATAAATACAAAATGTGACAAACCGCCATCTTAGCTGAAACACTGATTACAAATGTGTGATGTCAATTCTTTTGTATATCGAAATTTGAATAGATGACGCTTTTACATGATGTAGATCCATACTGAATGATGAAATAAAACAACTTAATTTGTTAAAATCTACATTATATTAAACTGAAAGTTGTGACGCTTTTCGCTAACAGAGTAGTTTTCTCAAACGAGTGGAGGTATACCTAATGAAAATTTTTTCATTTATTCAGTGCCTCAATACTGAATTTTATGGATATTGAAAATAATATTATAATCTATTTACATGGAAATTAAAAGCGAAAAGTGTCTAAATATGGGATTAACTGAAGTATATCACAAGTTTGCCTGAAAATTTATTCACAATAATCTTACCGGAAACCTTTTTGGGTAAAAAGGTTTTTAATAAAGAATTGTTGATATCTATTTGGTCGTAAAGAAGATTAACTGAATATTTGTTTTTATTTATCTCTAGAGCTTCTAAAAGATTTAATCTCAGGGATTTGGCTTCTATATGCAAAATTTCAAAATTTGAATCAAAAGTGTGTTGGTTTGCTGATAAATGATTTGGGTAGTTGGAATCTGATTTTTGGTTGTCATAGCTACGTTCAACGAACATTAACAAGACAAGAAGGGTCACTCTCCGTCGGAACTTTCATGTCCAGCTTACACAAGCGCGCCGACGATTTTGAAAAACTCCTGGAGTCGTGCACGTGCTCGTGCTTATAAGAGCTAGATGCAAACTGCTAGCGATTAAAACGAATAAACGTTCACTTACCAGGGTGATTTGAAAACATCTAGCAATAATTGTTATTGGAACCTATTCCGCTTAGTGGGAATTAAAATAAAAAAGGGAATATCGTCGGGATATTTAATTGGTGAATCTCAACATAATTATAAAAAGAACTGGTAGCAAACATGAAAAGAAAAATGAAAGTTACATCAAAAAGTAATAATGTAGTAAGCTACAGATGAGACTAGTTGATAAATAATAATAGGTATTCTAATATAAAACGTATACAGGTCATTACAAGTTGTTTCAAATCCGAGGCCATCAAAGAGTACCAACTTACCTAACAGTAAAATACGGGTACTGGGAAAAATAATTATCGCGATTCGAAAATTTTGAGAATCGATACACGAACCATCCAAAACCAAAGGCGTTTAACCAAATAAGTTAAAATCAATTTAATCCTGATTAAGAAATGAATAATTCCCTCATTTTAAGGTTTCCCATAAACACAGAGCAGAGGTAATAGTAGTTTTTCAGCCATTTATGAAGTGCATAGTATTGTTTATACATTTTTCCACGTATGTTACCTTTCCATCATTCTGTTTGCAGAACCAAACACAAAACACTAAGTACGTAAATGTTTATTTTATTTCTAAATGAAAATTCGCTCACTCAAAAAGACAACTGGTATATTTCTTTACATAGCCCTACGACGGACAACCTGTTTTATTTTTTTATTAATTTTAGAAAAAAAAAATCAATCAATTTTAGTCACCACCTTTCAACGGTGATATCTCGGAAAGGTGTGGACTGAAGAAATTTTGTTATAGAAAAGACCCATCTTAATTTGCAATGAGCAATCACCTCCTGTATTTTGTCGCATGAATTTAGAGACACCCCGTATATATAACAGTATTTTTCCGTTGAATTAAAATATTTCTTAATAACTTTTTGATCTCCATCATAAATGATAATTTTCATTCCAATTTATTTGATAGCTTTCTGAAAACCAACAGCATGTCTCAAAAATCCCATTCTAATAAGTTAACTGGTAATAAGGTTTAAGCAGCTGCTATAATTCAATATAATGGTTTAATTTTAAGAGGATTTCCTGTTTCCAGTCCCGCCATCAGCCACAGGAGTAGAATGCAAATTTATATTGCAGAACGTAAGTAGAGGTTTAAGGTCATGTTCTTCTTAATTAGCTAATTATGCGCAACACACTGTACATAGACGGCCGTTTCCCGCTAAAATAAACACGGTTAATTAAAAGTTATTTCTCCAGTTGAGTTTGGCGCGGTGCCGCTATTAATTTTGATGAAACTTTACTATTTTCCATCTTGATGATTATGGTTTTAGATTCCGCGTATTTACAGTTTACGATAATGTTTACTAGGATGATTATAATTTGACAAGACTTTCAAAAATGCTTTATAAATCTACACCGAACAAATTAGATAACAAACCATTCAACTGAGCATCGTTCACTGCTGGATACCGGTCACTGATGCTTCGTGGATACCGGGCAGTGATGCTTTGAGTAGATATACTATGCTGCTGTTAGCACAGTTGGAGTAGACAAAGCATCGGAAGGTATACGCCACCATTACGTTTCAAACCACTTTGAAAACACTTTGCCGTGCAGAATATACAACAGCGTACTCAAAGCAATCCCTTGAAACTCTGAAACGTTTTAAAACGGGCTACGTACCTTATACTTCGCTCCATTTGACTAGGATTAGGCGGCGGGCACAATGATCAATTGGTATAGAGTCGTGTAGTGTGAGATCAAGTAATACTTGAAGTACTCGTCACACTAGGCCAGCATCACAAGTTTTCAATTTGACATTTAACAGCTGTATTTTCATATCTTGCTCACTAATACACTGTATTTTATTCATTTTCCTGCTTGTAGAGAATAAATATGTAAATAAAAAAAAGGGGTAGGAAAAAACCTAATTTTTACTATTATCTCTATTTACGCATTAGCGTCTATATGGAGTGTTGAGTGAAATTAAAGTATGTTTGAAAATAAAACATCTTGACTGAACGTGACAGCGATCCAGCCGTATGACATTGAAACGAATAATGAACACCGATGAAACAAATAATGTGATTGAATGTCGTTAAAAAAAATGATGGTACTTACTGCAGGTTCTTGCCTAACTTACCAATTAAAATTGGTAGTAAACTAAGCCAGTTCGCAGGGCTTTGTTACCTTATTGATCTTGAGAAAAAAATTAATTTTAGCAAAACTAAAAAAAAGAAAAAGCAATTTTGGAGCGCCACCAATTTTCTTTCCTAAAAGAAAATTAGAAACAAAATCAAATTTGAAGGTTAGCTAACTTTTAATCTGTTAACTCACAAAAAAAAAACATAACGTTCCTGTGTAGTGAATAAAACTATCGAAGTAAAAAAAATGTATATAATTTCTATAGTGAAATTACAATAAAAAAAGGGATAGTTAACAATAAAAACAATACTCAGCACACTAAAACTTATGAAGATGAAGTCCAGATGAAGCTGTACTTTAACCATTGGAACTTTGAGGAATCTCTTGGGAAACGTTTGTCATTCAAAGGACTGATGGACTCCTATGGACTGTTTTATTCCAAGGAGCGGAACTAATGGTAGGTACTTCAGGGACTGTTGTAGTACAAGAGACTGTTATTCTGCTTGGGACTGTTGTAGTCTAAAGGACTGTTTGTCTCAAAAAATTTTATTTCAGGAAACTGTCTCGAGGGAACTTTATGTCTTCAAGAAAATTGTATCTCAGGAACTTCTAGGGACTATTTGTCTCCCAGGAACTGTTTCTCAGGAACTGTAATCCAGAAAACTGTTATAGGTACTCCAAGAACTGTCGACAGACGATGAGAGAAGACCCTCCGGAACCTTCCTCATTCTTATTTGAAGAACCTTTAAAATTTCAAATCTCACGGTAAAATACATTGAGAATATTGATTTTTGGTTTACTAGTTTATTCGGGGGTAATACCACAAGAGCTCAGATTTAGCCGGATATTTTTTGTGGTTGTTTTCGAATACTTACTTTCATTGGCAATTTAACGTTAAATTGCCAATGAAAGTAAGCATGAGAAAACCACCGGAAAAAATATCCTGCTAAATCTGAGCTCGCGTGGTATTTGGTAAGACAATCCCATGAATAAAAAACTCAATTCAATTAAACTAAATTAAATTAAATTGATTCAATATGGAGGAATGAGTTTTCTTGGTATTTTCTGCAGTTGATTTTTCAATCTCCCTTACTATTTCTGCCTTGCAAATATTTCCAAATCTCGACATACTTTTTGGAATTGTTATATGCTGTTTAATTCATTCTGTTTTTGACATTTATAATTGTCAAATTGACGTGCATTGCTTGGTAAACAGACAGTACCTAAATGCTAGGGTTGCTACGGTAACGTAATTTATCCGATATTTTTATCCACTTGCAAACTCTCTTCCTTCCTATTTAGCCGACAGCAAACTACGATTTTTGTATTCACAAATGGGAATTATTATACATGAATGGGATTGTCCACCACAAATCACAAGTGTGAAATAATTTATAAATTTTTTTAAAGCAATATTTTGAGGAAATATATACATAGAGTTTGTTCAGCCATCCTTTACCGTTACGTCATACATTGTCCAGGTTGCTCCCCCATTCATGAAATGGATGAGACGGAATTTTGACGTCATTAACGTATTTCTCATCTAAGGTCGACATGAATTTTATTTGTTACTTTTGACAGTTCAGTTGTCGTATTTTTTAAACCATTCTTAACATAATGTCATTGATTATAATTTTGAGGTTAAGTATAAAATAACATTCAAGTAATGTAAGACATACGTATAACAGCAGAATACGTCACCCATTATGACGTAACGGCAAAGGATGGCTGAACAAACTCTACTATCCCACCAAAAATTAAAATTCTAAAGGAAGTCATTGATAAAAATAAAAGCTGAAAGGTTGAACGCAAAGTTCACATTTCAAGAGTTTTCATAAGGTGACGTCGATTTGATTTTGACTTGATCCAAATCGAGTGTACCAGACGGCTTAATCGAAGCAGCTTAGTACCAGCCTCCATACCAGTTACATGCAAGTAGTTACCTTTATTTAAAATTTTGCAAAAGGGATACAACAAACCCAAAATACTCCAAAGCAATTGACAAATATATTGAAACGGATGAACTATCAGCTGCCCTTGTTTCGCTACGCTTGTTCGTGTATCTTATAGTCTTGTCAATATAGTCCGAGAGAACATCCTTTTAGAATCGTTTTTTGACAGCCATTCCTCACCTCAGTTAGATAAAGGCACCGTGCGACTGTCACCTGGGATACAGTTTGTACTCTTTGAAATTGACGATTATAAACGACTTTGGTAATCAAAAAAATACATCAAAAAATTAAATTAAATATTCAAAGTGCACGGCGTTGACAATCTGACAGTAACCAATCTAAAGTGAACAGTGTCTATGAAGCTAAATGTAAAATAGCGGAAACCAAACTTAACGAGGTAAAAAAGACTATTAAACCGTGGTCAGTTCTACCAAAAAATCGTCGTGATCAAGTGCTACTAACACGGCTACGTTTAGGGCATACCCGGCTAACTCACAGTTATCTATTTGACAAAGATCCCGAACCAAAATGTAATATATAATATAATATATAAAAAAAAAATCAAGACGGTTTCCACTTTATTCAATGTTTCCCGGTGAATGAGTCTTACCTCATGAAGAATTCTCTCTTTCAGATCTTCGATATCCTTAGGCCTATTGAAGTACACTTCAGACTCAAGATAACCCCAAAAGTGAAAAATCAATGGGGCTACATCAGGAGATCTTGTTGGCCACTCTATAAATCCTCTCCTACCTATTCTCCTGTTGAGAAAAATAGTATCTAAATGATCACACACTATTAGCGCATAATGTGGTGGTGCGCCGTTCTTTTGAAACCATATCAAATTAGCAGGCATGTCAGAAAAACCATAGTAATGAATATCTTCTGTATTTTCATTATTCTTTCTATTTTAGTAAAAATGAAATCATCTTTATTAGTCCAGTCATTTCAATAAAATTTTTTGATTAAAAATTTCTGATACAACATTTGTCACTAATTCACAAACCAATGCTTTGGCCTATAAGTATTATATATTTTTGTAATCGTCTTTTGTTGTGGAATTCAAAAATATTGGGAAAAATATGTTGTTCTATTTAAAAAAATAACAATGATGTCATGTACGCAAAAATGGTGACGTCATTCGTACATCCAATGATAGAGTACGCTGCACAATTTAAAATAAAAATTGACCTGTGCAAGCGTTTTGTTATGGTTATAATATCTTTAAGGTGAATATTTTATAGCTGAGTACACATGACTAGAAAGTCAAG